>ML784181.1:0-21836 GCA_009831015.1 Picea engelmannii
TATGAGTAGGGGAATTTTTTTATTGGACCCAGATTATCTTGAATGATATTTCCCACCAACTATCAAAATTTGTTCAAACCAAGAGGTTCTTCATGACCTCTTACCCTATTCTTTCTTTAATTTATTTTAGCACATATAAAGGCATGCCCCCAAGGGGAAATGCCAATTTTAATGAGGACCCTGCTCAATTCTAGTACTCTGTATTATGGAATCACAAAGAACCATTCCATTTCTATCAAATCCAAGATTTTTTTTTCATATAGTGTAGAAGTATGCTCACTGGGATGGAACCAACCAGGATAACATAGGTATCCATAGGTTTTCTTGTAGGTAAGGGAGTATGTATATTTGAAGAACAATTCACATACATAAGGATATTTGTCTTTGAAGGGAATCCCTTTCTTCTTGCTTGTTTTGTTTGTGATAGATTTCTAGTTTATGAATTATGTAGAAAATACATAATGTGGTTTTTGTTTTTAGATAAAAAGAGGAAGTGACAATTCATCCCCATGCCTTTCAAAATTGCTAATATTTTAGTTAAACTTTTAGCTAGCCTGGACAAAATGGTTGGATTCTTTGATTCCTTCAATATGAAAGAGGTTGAATCATGCAAGGTATTTGATCCTGAAAGTGTTTTGATGATTCACATAGTTTTAATAGGCTATGGGTAGATTTTTACTAAGCTCTAGGAAATCATAGAGGGATCTGACGATAATGAAGATACACATGTCGAAGCCAAGGTGGTATCCATAAAACGTAAAAATAATCCTAAAAATAATAAGTAAGACACTCGTGATGATGAAAATACATGGGAAATTTAAAACATTGGTGCAAAGAAGGTCCCCCTATAGGAAGAAACCAAAAAACCATAGCACAAATAGAGGGGAAAAGCCACAACTAGTGGTGATGGTGGTTCAGTTCATCACTTCCATAAGAGTTCCTCTTCTGGTCACAAAAATTAGGAACCTAATATAGGAATACGAGAGAATAATGAAGGATGTGAGGGTGATGGAGATGACATGACCCTCATTGAAATCAATTGGAGATGCCTCATTCTTGATATAAAATATTGTTTTACAATATCTAAGATAACATAACGAGGATAAATACATGTGCATGTTTAAAGAGGTGGTACTCTATATTTTAATAATATAAAAGAATATTAAAGATTCCTAAGAGAGGACCAATATTATTCTTGAAACAAATATTCACATGCAAAGAGTTCCTGAGAGAGAACCATACATTTCATAGAAAGTAAATATTCACACTACAATACACGATTATAAACCAAGACAGTATATAGTCTCATAAAACATAATTTCCATCATAGTATTAAGCACATTAAGACACATTATTCAACACAAGGAAAGAATATAAGGACTTCATATAGTAGAGAACTTTAAAATATCATTCCATTAATATCCAAAAAATATTTTTCTAGACACACATTTGAAATCTCATGCTTAAAACATAAAGTCTAAGAAATCGTTAATGTTATGTCCCGAATAGTTCTCTAGGAACCTAAAAAATAATAGATGTATTTGTCAAAAGTAATAATAACGTTTGAGAGTTCACAAAAAGTAAATTTCATTTTCCCTTCAAAGAAGATTGGGATTGGGCTCCCACATACCATGAAATGAAAGAGAGACCTAGAAGACAAAATGAGACATTTAGGGGTCGACCTTTGGTTTTCACAAATTCTATAAGAGGAAAGGAAAAATGACTACTAACTTAAGAAGAAAAATAGGCGAGAGAAAAATGAAGTGTGAACTTGACTTAACATGATGGAAATTCCCGAACCATTTTCTGCTTGTTGTGGTGTCTTTAATAAGTTTCTTTTGTGTTGGAGGTGGCATAATTGTATTATCGACTTATTGTTGATTTATTTCTATATTTTAACTAAGGATTTCCTCAACCATTTTTCAATATACTCCCTAATATGAGCAACCTTTATCTCATGTTTAGTCTTGGTTTCAAATAGCTTGTTCTTGTCCACATACTAGACTAACCATATTTCCATTTCTTCTTCAGAATAATCAATCAAGTCATTAAATTCACTAGCCTAGGAAACATTTAAGGCATCCAATCGTTTTTGTAATTGCTATTTTGATAATAATATTGTGTCCATAATTAAGTGTGGGCCCTCAAGTTCCTTAGTCAAATAAAAAAAAATTAAGAACACATCACCTCTTATAGTGTTAATGACATCACATTCATAAAAACTTTCCCTTAAGCATTTTTTTTAACCAACAAGAATTGATTTGTTTCATAAAAATTTTGGAAGGAAGATTTTGATTTCTTCTATGTAGATCACTTAAACTTAAAACCTTCATGGAAAATGTACCCATCGCTTCCTTGTAAAAACCTTGATCATTTTCCAAATCTTTTTGGAGATATTCTTTGAAATTCAAAACCCTTGTTGAGAAATTATTTGAATTAGTTGCTAATTCTCATATCTCAAGGATCAAGGATATCATTTTCTTAATGATATCTCCAACATATTTTCTTATTGACATTAATAAACTGGATGAACCTTTCAACCTAGAGCTGATTTATGGTACATTCTCGAGACTGCAAAATGGATGCATAACAATGATGGGTTCGACAAACAAAGGTCTTGGAAGAAAATATTTTTCCAATTATTTTACCTTTTCCTTTAAGATAAAATTTTCCTTCTCTATATATTCAATGGACTCTTTTAAGACTTCTCTAATTGCTTCATGAAATTGTATGATTTTCGAGCGTTCTAGTCTATTAAAATCGATCTCTGATTTCCATTTTTTTGAAACCTTTTTATTCTTCAAATTAACTTTCTCAATTAACAATTTTTTGGAATTTTTATTGTAGGACGTGTGGTGCAAAGTGAAATATTCTTATTCAAATATATATGGCTCTTGCAAATCCAATTCTTCAGCTATGACCCTGCTTTTGATAATCCAATTTTCAACCCAACTGAGCTCTTCTATCATGCCATCAACTTCCATGTCTTTGGGACTTGTTTCAGCTTCATGTAATTCTTTTCCTTATTTTTGGACTTCTCTTTTTCTTTAAATAGAGGTATGGACAATGTGTTTTTTTTCTATTGTCTTTCTGGTAGGGTCTTTGTCTCCACCATCATATAAATTTTCAATGGAATACCTTCTCTATTCTTGACTACTATTTTGGGGTTTTTTTTTTGCTGAGGTACTCTTTTGTGATACATTAGGTGAACTTGGGATTTTCTTGTTGGTTCTCTACCTCATTTATTGTAGTACTCATTTGTGATGGCCAATGCCTCAATATCATATAGGGTGTTTTCAAGAGATGCTTCATGAATATTTTGGTTATCTCCCCCTCCTTCTTTTAATTGCAAAAACTTACTAAAATATGAGCCATATCCAATTAAATACATGTGTGTCGGGCCTTAGGGTCAAAACCATGGATGACCTAGACTTCCATTAAAATGAGTTGATCAAATTGAGTTGTATATTCATATAAATAGGAGTTTTTATTCACAGACATCTCTCCATTTTCCATGGCAATGGGTTAAATTTATTTTTCCTTTTCTTGTTGAAGAAATGCACCTAGTATTTGTACTTGATGTGTACTTCAACAATGAAAAGTTTATCAGAAATATAAAATGGTAACAAAGAGGGTTTCCCCTAAAATCCATAAAATCTCAAAAAACTAAACTCTTCCATGGCTTCAAAAAATCCTTTCTTTGAAAGAAAGGATGCAACTTCCAATGATAGCCTATACGTGACAGGAATATGAATCACCTTCTTAAAAGAGGAAAAAAAAACATTCTACACTTCATATAAATTGTATGGGGCCTTGTGCCTCCATAAAACTGGATACTAGAACGAAATCTGATCCTTCTTGAAGTCAAATTTCTTATCCCTGGGAAAGTCCTCAAATATATGACAATAAACTATAACATATATATATATATATATATATATATATATATATATATATATATATATGAAGTCATATAGAATTTGTTGGTCTTTCTAAGGATTCCTAACTGAAACAAAATCTCATTTGAAATAATGTGATCCCAGTCAATTACTAAATTTTCATGAACTGAATGGTAGAGAATATATATGATATACTTGAGCACTGATGCCATGGACTCCTATCCAATTATTCTGGAAAAGAGACAAACAAATTCTTTATACGGGTACTCTAAAGAGAATACCTCAACCTAAGTAACATCATTTTCGCATGTTGGACTTGTAAGAAAATGTTCAAGAAATTGCATTCCTTTATCATGTACTTTAATAAAATCATCAACTCTGACATTTTTGAATATTAGAGTAGGGTTAGGAAGTCTCAACATCCTTTTAAACACTGAGGGGGCCAAAGATATTGATGGTTTTCCTTGTATCTTGATAATTCTTCTCTCGGTGTCAAATTTGTCATCATAGTAGAGGACCAACTCTTTTTCAAATGTTGTAGCTCTTAATTTGAAGTTTCCAATTGCATGGTATGATTTTAGATTTATGGTGAAGCTTTTATGAAAATAATGCCACTTAATAACGATATTTAATTCATATGAATGGTGGTTGATGTGGTGGTGGGAAATAAATGTCATTGAAAATGGTGATATCGTATTTGGGAGTATGAAAAATGGTTATGGAGGTGTAAAGTGATGAATAGACAATGCATTATGATGATTGTGGAAGTACAGGATGCAGAATGCATGATTGCATGATATGGAGAATAGAAGGGGAGATATGAGGGGGATCTGACATCTGCATTCAAGAAATATACTAAGTACCAAAAGGTTGATTTTACGGGTTGTAAAAATATGTGAATCATTTTGGAGTATGGGTTAATGCAGGATGTGGGCATGTAGGTCTAGGGAAATGTAAATTGAAACAAAGAGAGGACTCTACATCGACATTCAGAAAATCAGTTAAGTGTCAAAAAGTAAAAAGGTGCATTATGAGTGATGTGGAAATGGGAAGAGTATTTTTTAGAGTTGCAGGTTTACGGGTTGCAAGATGTGGGTATTTGCGAGGTGAGTGATAGCTTTTCCTTCCGCAACAAGACTTCCACAACAAGGAAAATGACTAACTGTTGGGATTTTTTTGGGGGGTGGAAAATAGACTAGGTATAGACTTGTGGACTTGCAGACTTGGTGCTCCTATAACAACTGATTTCCAAATATCAAATCCCTGTGCCTGTAAAAATAACTTCATCCTATAACTCCACAACTCATACTTCATATCCTTTAGACCATTGAACATTGGTGCTCCATTCATAATGTATTCCATGATCTACCTTACAGTGGTTAAATTGTTTTCCTGAAGGAACCTGCTTTGATACCAATGTAATCTTCCTCTTCTTCTATGAATACATATTCCTTTTCATCATCCTAAATTTTGTCATCTTCCAAGGTTTTGAAATCTTCTTCATCCTCTATGACATTTTCCTCTTTTCCTATAAATTTATCATGATCTTCTGTTGTTGCAAATTCAAGACTTTACTGTCGAATTTCCTTTGTAACCTCATACCTACTCTTTATCAGTTTTTTCAATGTATACATGAAAATAACCTTTCACAAAATGGATATTCAATAATTCTCAATAGGTAGGTAGGTCCTAATAGGAGTCCCTTTCTCACTTATTTATACTTTCCAAGTGCCTTCCTCTAGAAGTTTCCTTGTAATTGTTTTACTTGTTTCTCCACCTTTTAGAGCTAACCACTTTCATGTTGCAACTAACAATTCCTTAATTAGTCAAATCATAACTTCTTTACCCTTAAATACTTTCTTGTTGCAACCACTTTGTTCTTTAAATAATTTCTCTTTGCAACCACTTTGACCACTTTATTATTTAAAAAAATTATCTTTTCAACCACTATCTTGTTGCAACTAACAATTCCTTAATTAGTCAAATCACAACTTCTTTTCCCTTAACTAAGTTCTTGTTTCAACCACTTTATTATTTAATTTATTTCTTGTACAACAAATTTGACTAGGGAATCTTCTTTATGACTTTCTAGAAGCTTTTGACTTCTTGTTGACCTTCTAGGGGCTTCTAGATTACTCTAAGGGGTTCTCCAACTTCTCAAGGTCATATCTCCCTAACCACGAGGAACTATGTGACGTACCACATATCGCCAAAAATGACATGATGTGTACTATCCATCCATGACAGTCTTACCTGCATATTCATTGATCTTCATGCTTTTATACCTTAAACAAACTCAGGTCCCTTACCCATACCTTTGTTCTATCAAGATTCTCTACCATACTTCTCCAAAGGTTGAAATCAATATCTAAGGGTTGACATCAATCTCCAACATCACTATCCAAAGGTTTACATCAATGACAACCAAATGTCTAAATCAACTATCCAACAATAGCCCAATTTGTAACCTGCATTTTTAAAGAAAAATGGCTAAGTATGGGATATACAAGAGGTAAGACAAATGACTATGAATAAACCTTTATACAATGACGTTGATAAAAAAAAAAGTGCATCAAAATTTGGCTCCAACTGTGGGATAGTGACCCCCTATGGGTTGTTGAGAATCTAGAGAGGCTTGTCCATTGGGAAAATGGAGTCAAAGGGAATGAAGAGGGACATGAGGAACAAAAATTAATAAGAATATACAGAGGAGTAAAAGTTCAGGGGACTATGTACAAGTTAAGAAATAAGGATTAACTGAAGAAGTACTTAAGGTATTTCCCATTCACATGCAATGTTTGTACTGTTCCTTTCATGTCTTTCAACAAATAAGAGTTGAAACCAATAACCTTTTAAATCTTGTACGAACCGATCCAAAGAGCTTCAAACTTCATATGAAAGGATAGTTTTTATTTTTATTTTTTCCATAATAGAACTATTTTATCCTTTTGAAAATCTCTTGCAGTAGTTCTTTTGTCAAAATACCTTTTAACCACTTGTTGTCTCTTTCTCATGGTCATTACTACTTGTACTCTTTGTTATTATAGTTGCAAAATTTTGTGGTGACATTTTTGCAGAGGTGACACTTCTTCCATATCTTCATTGTTTATGGAAATATCCAATGCATTCAGTTCTATATGTAATGGCATCCTTGCTTGTTTTCCATATACCAAGGTGTATGGGGAATGCCCAATGTTGTCTTTTGGAGTAATATAGCGTACCCAAAGTGTGTGTGTCAACTTATTATGCCAATTTTTATGATTTGGTACAAGTGTATTCTTAAGAACATGAATCAACATGTTTTTATTTTATTCATCCAAACCATTTCCTTGTGGATAATAGTTGGATGATTGTCCCATGATGATACCATATTCTCCACAACACATTGTAAATTTGGACCCAATAAAAATTGAACTGTTGGATGTTATGAATTTTTTAGGGACGTCGAATTTGGATAGAATATTATCCTTTAGGGAAAGGATAAATTGTTCTCAGACAACATTTCTTAGGGATACAACTTCCTACCACTTTGTAAAAAATATGGTTGTAGTGAGGATATTCGCATGTCCTTTACTAGATTTTGTATTAATTGGGCCAATTGCATCTAAGCTCCATTTTGAAAATGGTTCTTCAACTGATATATATTGTAGTTCCATTGCTTTTCTTTTCATATTTCCCTAAAATATTTAGCATGGGAGGCATCTTCGAAACATTGAATAACCATTTTTTAACACAATTGTCAATAATAACCATCCTGAATGATTATGTGAGCAGTTACAACAGGTGAAAAATGTCTGCCACAAACTCTCTTATGAAACTCTTGTAGTATTTATTTGGACTTTAAATGATCTAAATATCTCAATAGAATACCATCATATTTTCTTTGAAAGAGAAATCTCGAATCTTGTAAATATTTATTGGTTTCATTTTTAAATCTCTCCTCTCTCTAGAAGACATTCCACGAGGAAATTGGTCACAATTTAGATAAAATATTTTGTCCTTATAACCTTCATATGCTGCTAGAGTCAAACTCTGTATGATGACACCACTTTTATTGGGAGGATAAATATTTGCAACTTCAATTCCAGTCATAAATTTTCATAGTCTTTGTCCCTTAACAACTTTCATAGGTTTCATCTCTAAATCATATTCTTGAAGCTTAGCCAACCAATTTTCCCATCTACCTTCTTTGAGTTTTCGTGAGAAATATCTTGATAGGTGAGTGTGGTACATAAGAAATTATGTGAGATGACAAAATGTAGGTCCTAAGATGAGTTATTTCTTGACCAGAGAGGGATTCATTTTCAATCATAGCATAATTCAGTTCATAGTTGTGCAAATTTTTTCTCATGAAAGAAATTATAATTTCTTCTCCTTTCTCATTTTTCTAGGTAAGGGTGGACACAATGAATTCTTATGAAGAAAATGAATATAATATGATGTCCATTCAAAATTTTGAGCCTTCTTTAGTAACTTATTTATTGCCTTGATGATCGTGGAATAACGTGGAATAATTCTTTGCATAAAATTTATCTTTCCAAAGAAAGATTGTACTCCTTTACAATATGTAGGAGGATTTAAGTAATTTATTTCGTTAATCCTTCCTGGATCAATGCATATTCCTTCTTTACTCACAATATAACCCATGAGCTTTCTTTCTTCTATATCAAACAAACACTTATTTGGATTCAAAGATATGCCATACATCCTACACCATTCAAAGACTTGTATGAGATGTTTGAAATGTATTTCTCTTAATTTTGAATGAACTGCTAAATCATCTTGATAATTTTCCATAAACTTCCCAATCAAAACATTAAAAGCATGGTCCTTTACTCTTTGAAAAATGTCACCAACATTTTTTAGTCCAAATGGCATATCGACATAATAATATGTTCCCCATGGTGTAGAAAATGTAGTATTAGGTCTATCTTCTTCGGCCACAAGGACCTGATTATATCCAAAAAAATCCATCTAGCATAGACATCAATGAAAAACCAATGACCTTCTACAATAACATCTCCATGTTTGGGAGTGGATAGTTATATTTGATACTTGCTTGGTTGAGATCTAAAAAATCCACACAAAGGAGAATCTCTGCATTCTTTTTTCTGACTAACAGAGGATTTGAAATCCATTCTGAATGTCTGATTGGGAAAATTATACCGACTTTTTTCAATTTTTCCAACTCCATTTTCACTAAGGGATTAAATTTTGGATTTATCATTCTTAATTTTTTCTTAAAGGGTTTTTACCCCTCTTTGAGTTGTATGACATGTTGGAAGATAGATTTTCCATATTCCTTTAAATCATCATAACTCCAAGAAAAAACGTCTTGAATCTCCTTGAAAAGAAGAGTGTATTGTTCAATCTCTTCAACAGTACAAGTTGTACCAATATTTATATATTTTGGGGCATTAGGTGTGTTGATGTTGATTTTCTATGTCTCTTGAAATTTTCTAATGGAGGATTCCTCCACTGTGTCAATAGTCTTTGTTTTATCATCCCTTGTGAAAAGAGATTCAAGAATAACATAATTCTTAGGGAGAACCATAATGCTTTGATCACGAATCTCCTTTTGATTTTTTGGATTTCTTCAGAGATATCAGATAACGTTGTTTCTTGGTATACCAAAAATTTTGCATTATGTTCATCATTTTCAAAAACTTGCCAATATTCTTGATTATCAGGTATTGATGGTCAGAAAAATGTTTTGACATGAAAAGTATTATGATTTTTGGAATCATCTGTGTTGAAAAGGGAAGCAACTACTGCCAATGAATATGCTTTTTGGTTATTTTCCTAAGTAACAAAAGATATATTTAAAGAATTAAAAGAATCTATGATTTCTCAAACTCTCTTTGCATAATGCTTCGATTTTTCTCTCTTGATTCTATATATTCTTTTGATGTGATTGATAACCATCTCTGAATCACCAATTACCACTAGATATTTTACTTACATTTGAAGTGATAGAGTGTAACATACCCCATTACCAAATTGCTTTTGATACTATACTGTAACAATACCTAGCTTACTACTGAGAAATTTCACTCCAAAATCTAGTGTGCAGATTCTACACTATAAAATTAGTTTGTGCAGAAATACTTGAAGTAATTTTCTCAACCCCAAGTTGAGTCACACCACACAAAATTTCCTCTTCTTACAAAAATTAAAACAATAGAAGTAACACAATACAACTACGCACCCAAGCATATTGATCACACCTCTTTACTGCACACATATTACATACTAAACATGGGATCACTACTACACGTGCTATTTTGGATAGTTGGATCATTTATGACAACCCTTGGAGAGTGTTCATAGATATTGATGTCAACCCTTGAAGAATTTTGGTAGCCTCGACGATGAATTTATGGTATAGTTTTTGTGCTTGAACTTGAATGAATAAAATGGATAGAAAGAGCAGTGTGAATGTAGGTAAGACCCTCATAGATGGATAATACTCTTCGTGTCATTTTCAGTGATATGTGAAATACCATGTGGTTCCTCAAAGTTAGGGAGATACAGCCTTGTAAAGTTGGAATCCTCAAGGAGTGGACAAGCATCCCCTAGTTTGTTATAAGTCTTAGTTGAAGGGGTAAAGTTGTTGTAACAAAAAAACCCTAGAAGCCCTAAATTTAGGAGAGGAGTTACCTAGCACATGTATATAAGAACATCAAGGATTCATTCAAAATTACGCTCACACACTCATTCATTGATTATCTATCTTGTGAACTAGTGATATTTTTCTAAGGTTGTGACATCATTTTTCTGAGGTAGAAAAGGAAGGTCGAAGGAGAAATTCTCAGGGTTGCAGCAAACCTTAGTGTTTGAGGTATCTACGGGTTGCAGGTAAGAAGGGTGTGGATGTACGTGGGTTGTAGTGAAGGAAGGCATGAATATTCATGGGCTATAGAAGAGAAGGTCATGTATCCGTGAAAATCTAATGAATGTTTGAATAGATGTTGGTACCAGGTCCCTAGAGTCTGAAAGCAAGTTCACAGGTTAGCATTCTATAGGTTCAGACCAGCTACATAAGTTCTGGTATGGTTATTAGTTTGTTTTGATGCTTATATTTTCTTATGATGTTGTGAATTCTTGAGGAAATCTTGGTATGGTTGGTATTTTACTTGGATATGGTATATGTTGGTTAGTTGGTTGAGTGAGAACCACTCTTATGTATGGTACAACATTGATATGGTTCTTATAGATCACATCCTTCAGTTGATTGTATATGGTTGAGGGATATCCATGTTGTATGGTCGTGTATGCATGAGGGGAATGCATGGGCTCTTTGAGATACTTCATTGATGATATCATACAAATCTGCATATGGTTGATGATATGGTATATGGCGCAAGTTGTATATGGTTGATGCTATATTTCATGATTCACTATTTATTGTTGATGCATATTTTGGTTCATAATCGATGCATGAGATAGTATGCATATTGGTATACACTTGATGCATGGTATTGTACATGCATAGTTGGTTGATGAGAAAATACAGGTTGATGTGATAGTGACAGAGATAAAGTGACTGTGACAGTGGTAGTGACAATGGCAGAGTTTGTGATAATGATAGTGAGTCTACATATATATTATAGGGCAGTAGGACGGGGAAAGGAAAGGTGGTTGTATCAACCTTCCAGTTGTATCTGAAGAACCTAGGGGGTTGTAGCCTCCTTCTAGTTGGAGCCAAAGAATTAGGGAGTTGTATATTTCTTAAGGTTGGAGCCTGAGAATAGGGGGTTGGAGCCTCCTTCCAATTGTAGCTAGAGAATTGGAAGTTGGTGCTTCTAATGAATGTTTTCTTTTAATAATATATAAATATTGTTTCCACATAAATAATGGTGTATTATGTATCTATTGTGATGTGATGTTGTTTATTGTAATATCTCTCTCTTGCGAGCACATGTTATTGACTTATTATTTGAGGACACTTGCGTGCAAGTGATCCATTTATAGTATATGGTTATCTGTCTCGCTTATCAATTCTTATGATGATGTTGATGGATTATGATTTATGTTGTTTGATATCTGTGTATTGATAGATGTTATTGAAAAGTTTCCCCTGAGTGTGTAGGACACTTGACACATTGAGGATGTTGATGGAATCAATGGACCTCCTTGGACTCCAGATTGAGTCAGGGAGTGGATTGTATTGGCTTGATTATTTCATTTATGCATATGTGACACATGATCAGTTATACATTATGTTGTTTATGGATCATTGACAGTGTTTCATTGATGGATGCGAGCTAACGATTGATTTCTAATATGATTCACATAAGGAGTAAAGGGGCCATGCACATAGACCAGATATTGAGGAAGAGGTGTGGCAACATCCCTGTCACAACCTACTAGCACTCTCGCTATGGCTCGAATTGTAGGTTAGCAATTACCTAGTTCGAGAGATCCACGATGAGATGAGGGAATACTGAGACAACCGCTCATGAATATTTATAAGGGGTGTGGAATAAGGCATTTTCCTTATTCCTTAGAAGCCCTTAGTCTCTCACAAGGCCGCCTGAATGGAGTGTTGACTCCAAGGGTTGGACAACTACCAAAACCAGTCAAAGGTGAGTGGCACCATTGGAGCATGGAGTGGGTCTTGAAGGGAACATCGTGTAATTAAAAATTTGAATCAAGGGTGAGTGGCACCCTTGGAACATTGTGTGCGTCTTGAAGAGCGTGTCGTAGAATTAAAACTTAAGTCAATGAATCTAGGTGGCCTAGAAAACCTTGAGAGAATAATTAAACCCTGTAAAATCTTTAAGCATTGTTGGCTTTAAATAATTAATGAATTAAGGATTTAATTAATTAATTGTGAATCCCCAAATGAAAATATGAGACTATGAAAAAGTATGCCTAAGAGGGTAAGAACACTAAAACTAATTATTAATTAAATAACCTAGGAAAGAGGCAAGTCAATTAAAGAAAATAAGAAAGATGGCATAATTCTAAAGAATTAATTGTTGGACATAGTGTCATTGATGTCAACATTCGATATCATTGATGGGATGATAATTTGAGATAAAACATTAGGAGTGTTAGCGAATGAAGATCAAATCTCATAAGAGATGGCGAATGAATTTCAGAAGAAATCATTGGAGGACTAGTCAATAGTATATAATGACTGATGTCAAACAGTTGGACGATATGCAGAGATTAAATATTAGGAGAGTTAACAAATGAAGATCAAACTCTGTAGGAATGGCATGATGAAACTCAGATCAAATCAAGATCGTTGATTTGCAATTTCCAAATCAACGACAGGGATGAATTGTAGAGAGAGAAAGAAGAATTAAAATACTCGCTAGTTACAATCCCGCAATCGGTCAGGACCATCAGATCGTATAGCTTCAAAGATCGACGACTAGGGTTGATCCAACAGAACAATCTGATTAAGTCATATTAATTCGTGACCATCAGATGCGCAATCGCCAAATCAACGACATGGATGAATTGTGGAGAGCAAAAGAAGAATTAAAATACTTTCTAGTTATAATCCCGCAATAGGTCTAGATTGTCAGATCGCATAAACTCAAACATATACGATTGTGGTTGATCCAACAAACGATTATATTAAGTCATATTAAGTCGTGAATTCTGGATGCACAATCTCCAAATCCACGGAAGGGATAGATTGCAGATATTGAAAGGAGATTTAAACATCGTGCTATTTCCAATTCCACAATTAGTCAGGATCCTAAGATCTTATAGCTTCAAAGGTCGACGACTGTGGTTGACTCACCAACAATGCACAACTTCAAATTACGGATTTTGGGTGTCGAGTTAAATCACTCGCAAGTTGTGGTTTTGCAATCATCGTCAACCGTTGATCTGCTTCGAGTTTTTTCATAACTATTGGATCACTTTAAAGTGGAAGGAGAGGATAAGCGAGGCTAAAGGGTTGAGAATTTGATTATCTGAATACTCGTCAGCAGTTGGATCAAAACTAAATTCCAGTCAGTCGTTGGATCATTATCGAGTGGAAGGATAGGATAAGAAAGGTAATATCTGAGATCTCATTTATGAAAATTTTTGTCAGTCGTTGGATCATTCTAAGTGGAAGGACATGATAAGCTAGAAGAGCTACATCACAGATAGATCAAGTCGTTGATCTAAAATCCTGATCAAACAAACATCATTAAATTCGGGTATAAATATGTGAGGAGGTTACTCTCCGGAAAAATCTCATTTCAAAATTTTAAGTTTGAGATTTGAAATTCCCGAATCCCAGAGACCCGGAGAGCTGAGATAAATTATCGACCGCTGGATCATTTGAAGTAAGCCTCGGCCATATGATTCAAGAGGACATGTGACAAAACATGGTGGAATACCACGTCAGCAAAGACATATTGTATATCACGATAGTAGACCTTGTCAACAAAGACATGTGGAAAACCATGTGAGCAAAGGCCATATGGGAGACCATGTCAGCAAGGATACGAGTCATCCAATATAAAAGATCACTTTGGGTGTATTCGCAACCGTTGATCATAATACAATGGAAGGATAGTGTAAATTGAAATAGCCAATGTCCCAGAGTAAACTGTGGCCATCCATCCCAATGCTTGATTAAGTCCTAGCCATTGGATTAAGCAATAAAAGGATGAGTGTAAGGATCAAATCTGACCGTTGATTTGGTTATGTAAAATAAACTGTCTCATCTGATTCGAAGGTTTGAAAAGTTGAAGTCTCGAAGTTCTGAAGGGCTAAGTTCCGACAGCCGTCCATCTCATTAAGAGATTGAATTGTGACCATTGATTCTGATAAGCGCTCAAATGCTCGTTTGGCCTAGCATTTGGTCACTATCGTTGGTCATATGATATAATAGATTTAAATGATAATATAATATGTTGTTGTAATTAGTAAGCCCGTGGTTCAGTAACACTCAGTCACGTGTAATGGTTTGAAGGAAGTGCCTCCACAAAATTTGGTTTCTGTGAAAATAATAGAGATTTGGGATCGAGTTTAATGGATGAAATTGATCTGTATGTGATCAATTTACGAAAAGCCTTCACAGTAAAATTAATAATCAGTGATTATGGTTAATTTAAACAAAGAGTTGCGATGGTTATAAACCAAGGGACACAATGTATCACTCTCACACCATTTTTGAATAATATATAAACGAGGAAGAATATGTTGAGAAGATGGGTGTCTCTGCAATCTGAATCAGAGAATATATTAAATCAGAGAAGTAGAGAGAGATGCAGTAAAATAATTGAAACAAAAGTTTATCTAGATTCAGAAAATCAAGGGTGGTTGGGTGGTGCAAGGGCAGGTTGGTGCCTGTAGAGGGAGTTGGTGCTTCCTTGCCAGTTGTAGCTGACTAAAGAGGGGGTTGTAGCCTCCTACGAGTTGGTGCTAGTGAATAAGGGTGTGGGTACATCCTGATCAGTTGGTGTTGATCGAAAAGGAAGAATATATTCCTTCTATGTAACATGTAAAAAAAAAATTGCAGTTAATAGAAAAGCGTTTGTGGTTTTTACCATTTGGTTTCCATGATAAATATTGTGTCAAAATTTTGTTTGCATAAATAAAAAAAAATTGATAAAATTATTTTGTCATTGATTCACCCCCCTCTCATTGAAAGTATTTGATCCTTTATTAATATAATACACATGTGTGCATAAAATACCTAATTGGAATATAAGATAAGAAATGAATAAATCATGAAAGAATAAGTGCATGCATAAAAGGGAATCTAGAGTCTAAACTACCACTAGTTTAACTAGGAGAAGACTCCTATTTTAGCTCAACTCATAATTAGTAAGGCATCAATCATTAATTGGAAATAATGGGAATAAAGAGACAACTAGGAGTGATTTTAGGAGTGCTTTTAGGATAGGTGAGGGAAATTGACATTTATTAAAATAAATTGTGGATTTACTTGTGCAACTAAGCGAAAGGGTGACAAGTGTATGGGGGAAATAATTCTTAATTAATTATTTTAAAAGTGAATTAAATGTGCAAGTGGAAAGGTGTCATGGAGGAAAATACTATAAAGAAAATGGATGAGATAAGAGATGGATCACATTGGTTATGGGTAAGGTTATGATGCATAAATTATGACTGGTTTTACTTGTGAGAGTTGGGATACCTAGCTTGAGAGACAGTGGTTGCTCTACCTTGCGAGGAGAGCTGGGAGCTAGAATATTTTTGGTTGTGTGTGTTCGTGGCCCCTTTGTGCCTCAAGGGTATAAGGGGGAAGAAGAGTACCCCTATAATTGGATGGGAGGTATCGGTGAAGTCTCAATGATTAGAAATCGGAGGACGCAAGGAACACCAACTTCTGAGGATCTTCCCAATCCATCTTCATCTTCGGTTATGGTATTTCGTTAAAGTTTTAATTGCACTTGGATTTAGTTAGTGCAATCATTTTTACACAGAACATTAAAATTGTATTTGGTTTGGTATCGGTTCAAGGCCTTGCCACTTGATAAAGTTGTTTTTTCTTTTTATTATAAACTATTTCCTTCTATATTGGTAAGAACTGGTTGATCTAGGTATGATTTGAGTTACCTTTATGATCACTACTTTTGAAAGGCATGCATAGAGGTCGATTTATATGAAATTATTTTAGCAAGAAGAACTTATTCAAATCAAATGAAAACAATACATAAGGTAGTAATTTAATATTACAGAGTCGTAGCTCATCCATTCTGAGTTATTTAGCTCTTTTACTTGAAGCAATTGGCGGTATTATTGTTCTGGGTGATCACTAGAATTGATAAACCAATGATCGAAGCCGATTGACCTATGTAGTGGATTTTTATTCTACAATATGTTTATTCTTTAAAAATGATAAGAATGGGTGTATTTACAAACCTATCTATGTGCAATTTCATGAATACAGTAGGTTTTTGTTTTAATAAGTAAATTTTATGGATTAAATCGTCTTCTTCCCATTGTTGCAGTAATATGATTCTTAGAAGTAATATTCCAAACATTATGGGTATGCAACCCTTCTTCTTTATTGTTGATAAAACAAATAAATGGTTTTCAATTATAATTTTGGGTTAATGCGATCGACCTTTAATTTCTGCCCAAACATTTTCCTAGCGAATGTGAATTCTCCTTGCCTTATCCCCTTGAATTCTCTATGTTTTATCTACACCTGGAATGCATTTTCTTTATTCCTCACATGGAGGTTTTGCCAAATATTTATTCTCTCTATTTTATCTACACCTAGACTGTGTTTTATTTCTTCCTCACATGGATGTTTTTCCATAGATTTATTTTCTCCATTTTATCTACACCTGGACTACATTTTCTTTCTTCCTCACATGGCGGTTTTTCCAGAGATTTATTCTCTCCATTTTATCTACACCTGGATTGTGTTTTCTTTCTTCCTCCCATGGATATTTTTCCAGAGATTTATTCTTTATGTTTTATCTACACCTGGAATGTGTTTCTTTATTCCTCACATGGAATTTTTTCTAGAGATTTATTCTCTTTGTTTTATCTACACTTGGAATGTGTTTTCTTTCTTCCTCCCATGGCGGGCTTTCCAGTTATTTATTCTCTGTATTTTATCTATACATGGACTTCATTTTCTTCTTCCTCACATGGCGGATATTCCCTTGTGTTTGTCTAACTGGAGTGCAAATTCCCTTCTTCCTCACATGGAGGATTTCCCTCTGCATTGTCTAATTGGAGTGTGATTTCCCTCCTTCCTCCCATGGTGTATTTTCCTCTGCATTTTGTCTAAATGAACTGTTCTTTCCTACTTCATCAAAAGGATGGTTTAACTCTACGTTGTATCCAACTTGCTCAATGATTTTATCAAACTTGACCTGATTTTACCCAGTGAGTTCGATGAAATTGAATGACATTTTAAGTTGGACTTTACTCAGTGATTAATTTAACCTACTCTGTGTTTTGTAGGGAACCTAATTCATGAATTTACATGAGGATATTATCTGCGTTTTCCCATTAATCTCATTGAACGTTTCACTAGGAATGTACTCTACGAATTGGGTGGGTGAGATTCTTTATAATTTGTCAATTATGTGGTTGACATGTGTCAATGGATATGCAAAGTTCAAGCCTTGAGTTCTCCTTTTTTCTGAAAAGGGGTTGGGTATTTATTTATTTAAAAAAAATTGATTTAAGTTGGGGATGAATTCTTTATCTCAAATGCCTAGATTTAATTTAGCATTAAACCTTACCTATTCTTCTCATCAAGCCTTGATTTTTTTTAAACCCTTTTTATTTGACATGTGAGTTGTCCTACAGACCCTTATTTATTACTTATTAGGTTAATCTTCCTTAAATTCCATTTCCATATATGTAAAGTAGTTGGAATTATATCCTTGGTTTTTATAATTGATTTAGTTCTTAATTACAAGTATACGGGCTAACTTAGGACATCTTATATTCACTGCTTAACAAAATTGGTCTTCTTCAATTCTTGGTATACTGATGCATTTGATTGAACTCCGTACTTATGTCTCATTATGAAGTGACCTCTTATAGTACTTTATTGAATTTTTAAGATAGTATTGAGTCCTTATATGTGATTAAATAAGATTGGCCCTTCCTTAATTCCCTCCATGGAACTATAGATTGACATGGGTTCCTTCTTTTTTGGGTCCTTCTTTAATTATTTAATTAGAATTATAAGTCAACTCTGAAGTTCTCATTATTGTTTAATAAGAATCGATATTTTTGGTTTATAGATGGATATGTGATGTAAGTAGTGTTAACTTAATGTATGGTTTGAGAGGATCCATCCTTGCATGGGTTCTCATAATGAATATGGAATTTGGCATTCCCTCTCATGCTCCTAGAAGATGCCATTAAATGAGATGTATAGTTATGCTACCTGAGATTATGTTTGAATTGTGCTCTTGATTTATTTATCTTTATGAATATCCTATTTCTCCTTTACACACCTTGTTTCTTGAAAAATGATAGGGTTTAGTAGAATATCATGTTGCACCATTAAACATTGATGATGTATGATTGAATGTATGTGATTAGATCTCTTTGCGCAATGAATTAAATTGATGACACTCTTGCACCTTAAATTTAATGTGATGTATGATTGAATTTATGTGATTAGTTTTCCTTGCGCAATGAATAATATTGATGATTACTCTTGCACCTTAAATTTAACGCAATTTCATATATTTGATTAGATTTCTTTGTGCATTGAATAAAAATTGATGATTTCTCTTGCGCCTTGGAATTAATGTGATGTATAATTGGTTATTAGAATATTATTGCACCATAGATTATCGTCGATGTATGGTTTATTGAGTATTCAAAATTATCTTGCGACACGAATAATATCGATGTATGAATGATTGAGCATTTAAATTTTCTTGTGCCATGAACAATAATGATGTTGATTGATTGAGCTAGTTGGTTTTCGACTTGATTGTGTTAGTGGTTGGATTTAGACACATCCTTGTGTTGGCAAATGTTTAACAGGTAGCGTATGCTTGTCATTGATGGCAAGTACAACAATGAAGATGGCAGGATCAGAGTGTGCATCGATGAAAAACATGATTCGGAAGTGAAATCTCAGGAGGAATAGTGTCGATGAGAACGCGTGCAGCAAAGCTCAAGATACAGGAGTTCGCAGACAAGAAGGAAGACAAAGGTCGAGGCCTTTGAGAACTTGTAATTCTCCCAAGGTTGGGAGGAAAGTGTGCAAATCTCAGGAGGCAGCACAACCCCCATCAGATCGACTGAAGAAGAAGATCTGAACCGTTGGTTTCTACATCCAGGAGGAGCTTAGGAGAAGCCTACAGAAGGGAGAGATCGAGAGTTGTTGGATCTCATTCAGAAATCCCGTCAGCCATTAGATCGGACAGGAGCTGCACGAGGTTTACCATCGAGAGAAGCCAAGGTGAAATCCCAAAAGGAGGGTTGACTCATTGGGGTTTCACATATCGAGAATCCCATGAGCCAATGCATTGCGGCATTGAAAAGCTCGAAGCCCCGATGAGTGGTAATATTGCAGTCAGAGGGATAACGGTCATATGGGCCAGGAGCCTAGCTAGGAGAGCTAGTGCATAAAGAGCGCATCGAGATTCGAGGGATAGCGAATCCTGAGGACATACATGTTTTGACATTGGAAAGTTCGAAACCCCGATGAGGAGGTTTGGCTGCGGTCATATAGGGGGAGGTCACGTGGACCACGAGTTTATCCAGAGGGCTAATTGAATTTAGAGGCGTAATCTGAGCCATCAATTCAAGATCACATCTGAACCATTGATCCGACTCCCTATCGGAGTTTCGAGGATCGAGTGTTGGAGATGTCAAAGAATATTGACATCAAGAATCCCGAAATAGCGATGAGTGAAATCCCGACTAAATCTGAACCGTCAGATCAAGATGTGATCTAGACCATCGACCCGACTCACGTTAGTAGACCACGTCAGCTAGGAACACGTGGCACAACCATGTAATGACAAGTGTCAGACTGATTAAACATTTCAGGCGCATGTAAGTAACGAATCAGAGTGACACGTGGCAGTATTCAACACGTGTCAATCCACATGTGACGTCAGCAGATGGACACCACTTCCAAGTTTCGAGGATCGCGTGTTGGAAATGTCAAAGAAACAATGCTACAGGAATCTCGATTTCGCGATAGGCAAAATCGCGACTTAAATCATAGTCGGTGAATCAAGATTTGATCTAGACCGTTGATTCCAGTCAATGGAGAGGCATCGGGGGATTGAGAGTTGGACATGTCAAAGATTATTGACATCAGGAATCCTGATATCACGATATATGAAATCGCGATGTAATATGAACCGTCAGATCAAGTGTTGATTAGAGGGCTACTGATGCACGACACAGTGAAACTGCCAGAAACCATTGATGGCGTCTACTAGATAATTCGAAGAAACCCTTGTGTGATCACCAGAGGAGATGAAGAGTCTCCAAGCTTCGTCCAAGTGAAGGAAGACTATTCTTAGAAGGGATTGACAGATGGATGAGCGTGGAAGCCTGTAACTGAAACATAGAAGGTGAGCTCGACTGTCACAGAGAAGACAAAGAGTCTCAACTGCCAGAGAGGTTGAGGAATCTCAGCATAACACCCAGTGATGTCGAATGCACGTTTGAACTTCCAGAGAAGTCGAAGAGTCGTGATGATGATCACGCAGAGCACTTGAGATGTGGAGGAGATTGGCGCGGTATGAACATGCAGAGGAATGGTGATTATTGCATGCACAAGATGCACAGAAACTATATATACACAGTAAAAATAAGAGAAGGGTTGCTGTCGCTATTGGAGTTTGCTGTGGTTGTTGTTGGTGAAGGTGATTCATGTGTGAAGGAGGAGAGTGCAACAACTAAATAACACAGAAGAGGAACTGTGCAGTGAATGGACATGGCGCACAGAGCATAAAAAGCGGAAGAACAGACAACACAAGTGATGTGTGCAGAAAGGCAATGAGGCAGACAGAGCAACGAAATGCAACAGAACAGTGATGAGTCTGGTAAGCCATTGTTGAAAATTATATCACTGTAATAAGTTTCAGTAGCAAAGATTAATATTTCAGGGTGGTTAGGTGGAGCTAGGGAGGACTGGTGTCCTCAAAGGTTCAAGTGGGTGCTTGAACACAGGGAGTTGGTGCTTCCTTCTAGTTGGTGCTAGAGAAACCAAGGAGTTGGTGCTTCCTTCTAGTTGGTTCTAGAGAAACCAGGGAGTTGGTGCTTCCTTCTAGTTGGTGCTAGAGAAACCAAGGAGTTGGTGCTTCCTTCTAGTGGGTGCTAGAGAAAACAGAGAGTTGGTGCTCTCAGTAAGTTGCATCTTGAAAAACTGAGGTTGTAGCCTCATTATGAGTTGGTGCTCATATGTATGATACTGTAAAGAATGTAACTATTACTTATCATATAAAGAAAAAGAGGTTTTTACCCTGCATGGGTTTCCTCGGGAAATATCTGTCTCTGTGT
>ML784181.1:26313-48052 GCA_009831015.1 Picea engelmannii
GTCTGTGGTATCCCAGAAATCAAAGTCTTCAGTTGACTTCTTATTCAGATGCAGATTGGGAAAATTGTGTTGATGAGAGAAAAAACACCAGTGGAGGAGCATTCTTCTTAGGTAACTCCTTAGTAGCCTGGCTTAGTAAAAAGCAAGGTTCCATTTCTTTATCAACCACAGAGGCAGAGTACATTTCTGCTGCTAACTGTTTCACATAGGTATTATGGATGATTCAGACACTTGCAGACTTAGAGGTAAAATATACTGCACCGATCCCAATTCATTGTGATAACATAGGTGCCATCAGTGTGTCTAAAATCCTGTCCTCCACTCCAAGACAAAACATATTCCCATAAAATATCATTTTCTAAGAGAGCAGGTCACCAATCAGATTGTTCAGGTCCATTACATTCCCACTACAGAACAAATTGCAGACATATTTACTAAGCCCCTAGCCAAGACACCATTTGAATATCTCAGACAGAAGTTGGGTGTCATTTCATTTCACACCTAAAAAGTCCATCTTGTTAGAGGGAGTTTTGCATTGTTTGAATATTTAATGCCTCCTAAAATTACTGCAATAGCTCAGGGGGAGCATGTTTCTTCTTTGACATTGCTATCAAAGGGGGAGAAAAGAATTTGGGTGCCTTAGTTGCCATCAATGCCAAAGGGGGAGATTGTTGGCAAATGTTTAACAGGTAGTGTATGCTTGTCATTGATGGCAAGTACAACAGTGAAGATGGCAGGATCAGAGTGTGCATCGATGAAAAACAGGATTCGGAAGTGAAATCTCAGGAGGAACAGTGTCGAGGAGAACGCACGCAGAAAAGCTCAAGATACAGGAGTTCACAGAGGAGAAGGAAGACAAAGGTCAAGGCCTTTGAGAACTTGTAATTCTCCCAAGGTTGGGAGGAAAGTTTGCAAAGCTCAGGAGGGAGCACAGCCACCGTCAGATCAGATGAAGAAGAAGATATGGACCATTGGTTTCTATGTCCAGGAGGAGCTTAGGAGAAGCCTACAGAAGGGAGAGATTGAGAGCCGTTGGATCTCATTCAGAAATCCCGTCAGTCGTCAGATCGGACAGGAGCTGCACGAGGTTTACCATAAGGAGAAGCCAAGGTGAAATCCTGAAAGGAGGGTTGACTCATCGGGGTTTCACATATCAGGAATCCCGTGAGACAATGCATTGTGACATTGAAAATCTCGAAACCCTGACGAGTGGTAAGACTGCGTTCACAGGGATAGCGGTCATATGGGCCAGGAGCCTAGCCAGGAGAGCTAGTGCGTAAAGAGCGCGTCAAGATTCGAGAGATCGTGAATCCTGAGGAAATACATGTTTCGACATTGGAAAGTCTGAAACCTCGATGAGGAGGTTTGGCTGCGGTCATATAGGGGGAGGTCACGTGGACCACGAGCTTAGTTGGAGGGCTAATTGAAGTTAGAGGCATAATCTGAGCCGTCAATTCAAGATCACATATGAACCGTTGCTCCGACTCCCTGTCGGAGTTTCAAGGATTGATTGTTGGAGATGTCAAAGAATATTGACATCAAGAATCCTGAAATCGTGATGAGTGAAATCCCGACTGAATCTGAACCGTCAAATCAAGATGTGATCTAGACCATCAACCCGACTCACGTCAGCTAGGAACACGTGGCACAACCAGGTAATGACAAGTGTCAGACTGATTCAAAATTTCAGGTGCATGTTAGTCACGAATCAGAGTGACACATGGAAGTATTCAACACGTGTCAATCCACGTGTGATGTTAGCAGATGGACACCACTTCGGAGTTTCGAGGATCGCGTGTTGGAAATGTCAAAAAAACAATTCTATAGGAATCTCGATTTCGCGATAGGCAAAATGGCGACTTAAATCACAGCTGTTGAATCAAGCTTTTATCTGGACCGTTGATTCCAGTCAATGGAGAGGCATCGGGGATCAAGAGTTGGACATGTCAAAGATTATTGACATCAGGAATCCCGATATCGCGATATATGAAATTGCGATGTAATATGAACCGTCAGATCAAGTGTTAATCGGAGGGCTACTGATGCACGGCATAGTGAAACTGCCAGAAACCATTGATGGCATCTGCTAGAGAATTCAAAGAGACCCCTGTGTGATCGCTAGAGGAGATGAAGAGTCTCCAAGCTTCGTCCAAGTGAAGGAAGACTATTCTTAGAAGGGATTGACAGATGGATGAGTGTGGAAGCCTGTAACTGAAACAGAGAAGGTGAGCTCAACTGTCACAGAGAAGATGAAGAGTCTCAACTGCCAGAGAGGTTGAGGAATCTTAGCATAACAACCAGTGATGTTGAATGTGCATTTGAACTGCCAGAGAAGTCAAAGAGTTGCGATGATGATCACGCAGAGCACTTGAGATGTGGAGGAGATTGGCGCAGTATGAACATGCAGAGGAATGGCGATTATTGTATGCACAAGATGCACAAAAACTATATATACACGGTACAGAGAAGAGAAGGGTTGTTGTCGCTATTAGAGTTTGTTGTGGTTGTTGTTGGTGAAGGTGATTCATGTGTGAAGAAGGAGGAGAGTGCAGCAGCTGAATAGCACAGAAGAGGAACTATGCAGTGAATGGACATGGGGCACAGAGCATAAAAGGTGGAAGAACAGACAACACAAGTGACGTGTGCAGAAAGGCAATGAGGCAGACATAGCAACGAAATGCAGTAGAACAGTGATGAGTCTGGTAAGCCATTGTTGAAAATCATATCACTGCAATAAGTTTCAGTAGCAAATATTAATATTTCAGGGTGGTTGGGTGGATCTAGGGAGGACTGGTGTCCTCAAAGGTTCAAGTGGGTGCTTGAACATAGGGAGTTGGTGCTTCCTTCTAGTTGGTGCTAGAGAAACCAAGGAGTTCGTTCTTCCTTCTAGTTGGTTCCAGAGAAACCAGGGAGTTGGTGCTTCCTTTTAGTTGGTGCTAGAGAAACCAGGGAGTTGGTGCTTCCTTCTAGTGGGTGCTAGAGAAAACGGAGAGTTGGTGCTCTCAGTAAGTTGTAGCTTGCAAAACTGAGGTTGTAGCCTCATTATGAGTTGGTGCTCATATGTATGATACTGTAAAGAATGTAACTATTACTTATCATATAAAGAAAAAGAGGTTTTTACCCTGCATGGGTTTCCTCGAGAAATATATGTCTTTGTGTTTCTCATATATGTGAATGATGCTGAAAGTGTTATTGTTTATTTCCCTGCATTATTGTGATCATCATTCAGTGTCTCTACAAAGAGTTTAAAAGAACCATAATTGTTTAAGCACAGTAACAACTTATTCACCCCCCCCCTCTCAGTTGTCCAACACCTTGTTCCTCAGAACAATTTCCATCCCTGAGACCTTAAGTGGTCAAAATAAATTGGATGAATCATGGGATTGAGCATTGCTTATGTGTCCTAGAGGTCCTAACCATGCTGAATAGGTTGGGAGGGTAGTTATTTTATATTCAGTGTTTTGTTGATCATTACTCATATTTTTCTGTATTTGATTGTGATGTGTTGAACGACACCATTATTTATGTTCGCATTGACATGCGTTGTTGTTGTTTATGCTAGTACATTGGCCTTGGGTCGTCATTTATTTCTAGGACGTGTCGCTTGTAATATTGTTCATTATTTTGTTGTGTTGATTATGCGTTGCTATGAATTATGTGTTGACGTTAATTTCCGAGTGCTTTGAAAAAAAAATTACCTATTAAATCATTGTTGCCGTAACGATGAGGTCGTTACATATGGTATCAGAGCAGGTTCAACCCTACGACTTGGGAATCATTACACCTTCCACTGTATTAAACACTTCATTAATAACTTATAACTAATTAAAATTGAATTTGTCCATATTGATAATCTTGGTTAAAGGATTCCATGGAGGTAGATACCGTGGTGCTAGGGGTGGAGGCCTGACGCCTCCAGTAGCATCCACACCAAAGGGGTCTAACCCCAAAGGATAAGAGAAAGTCATTGTAAAGGAGAACATTTTTGTGGGAGGTGTGGTTTGTTTAATGAGGTCCTTTCAGAGGATGTCATAGGCCTTGATTAACCGACTAGATAGAGATGAGGTCAGGGTGCCTGTACCAAATAAGAGTTCATGACATGCTCCAACTAGAAGTGGTAGCATTCATAGAGAAATCGAGAAGGTTAAGTTTCTCGAGTTCATGGGTGCCATGGATGGCTCCGTCGTCAAGGCTTGGTTGGATAACATGGCGATGTGCTTCACACTTCGTGTCTATACCCCCAACATGAAGGTCTGCATGGAAGTATTTCAACTAAAGGGGAGCATGCTTCTATGTTGGAAGACTCTCCTACCTCAACTGAACATGGATGTCAAAGACATTTCATGGGAACTGTTCAAGGAACAATTTCAGGAGAAGAAATTGTTAGAGGAATTCATTGAGCGCCATCTCAATGGGTTCAAAGCCATACAATAGGGTGGTCGTACGATGATGGGGTATGAGGCAAGATTTATGGAGCTACTTCAGTATGCCCCACATCTGAACATAGAGAAGCTAGAGGTCAACAAGTTTGTGTTCAGCCTCAACCCCAACATCCATGCGAAGGTGAGGATATTAATGCCTCAGAAGTTGCACGATACAACCCAGAATTCCCTCGTAGCTGAGGAAGGGATGACCAACATGGGTCAGGACATGACTCCTGGAAGATTGTCTGGACAGACAACATCCGAAGTGTAGAAACAAAAGTTAGGCTTGTTCAGCAGAATAGACCAGGATCAAAGGCTGTTAGGCCAGAAGTTCCTACTTTATGGGACAAGAGTACTAGACTGAAGACCAGATGTTGGATATGTGGTGAGCCACATTACCAGCAATATTCTCCAATTGAGAAGGCCAAGGCGACCGAATGATCAAGACACACTAGCGTGGAAGATACAGGAAAAGGCCCAAAGGATACATGTAGTGGTAAACAATCTCCAGGCAGAGCATCAGTCCACTGTGCTAGAGATGTCAGGTACAATTGCAGAAGAGTATGCATAAAGGATGCACGTTATACACAATGTTAGCGCTAATGAAAGAGGCGAGGTGTAAGGATTGGAAGACCTTCCAGTAGTATGAGTGTTTCTTATGTGTTTCCATAAAATTTACTCAGATTTCCACCCAAAGGAGATTTGGAGTTTACAATTGACCTAAAACCTAGAACTCAACCGATAGCGAGAATGCCTTATCGAATGTCAACACCTAAGTTATAGGAGTGGAAAATACAATTGGATGAGTTGTTGGACTTGGGACTTATATGTAGAATTGTGTCACCTTGGGGTGCGCCTGATTTTTTTTTCATAAGGAATAAAGATGGGTCATGGAAGACTCTGTATTGACTACCATCAATTGAACAAGGCAATGATCAAGAACCTGTATCTGTTTCCAATAATATATGATTAGCTTGATCAAATGAAAGGTGCGACTGTGTATTCAAGTGTCAAATGGAGATCATGTTATCACGAGTTACAAATTAAAGAGGAAGATATTCCTAAGTCCTCGTTCAAGATGAGGTTCAGACACTACAAGTTACTGTCTCATCGTGGGGATGTACAAATGCCCCGGGGGTATTCAGGAGATTGATGAATGGGGTGTTCCATGAATACTTGGACAAGTTGTTCAAGTATTCATTAATGACACATTGATATATTCTTGGATAATGAAGGAACATGATGAACATTTGCGCTTAGTGTTACAGTGTTTACATGAACACAAATTACAGGAAACTGTCAAAATGCTCTCGAGGATTTATTTCTTAGGGCATGTTATATATGACGAAGGCATTGTTGTGGATCCGACGAAGGTAGAGGCTGTTATGGAATGGATTTCACTAATAAATTTAATAGGAGTACACAACTTTTGGGTTTTAGGACGATATTACAGATGATTTGTCGAAAGTTTTTTGGAGATAGAAAACCCAATCACAAAATTGAAAAAGAAAAACAAGAAGTTGTATGGACCAAGAAGTGCGCGGAATCATTTTGAAGGCTCATTGGGTTGTTGATGATAGCACCGATAATGAAAGTCCTCGACATGGATAGGGATTTCTTGGTATGAACAGATGCATCCAAAGAAGGTTTAGGTGGAGTATTGATGCAAGATGGTCAAGTGATCGCCTACATCTCAAGGAAATTAAGAAGGAATGAGCATAACTATGCAACACAATATTGGGATTTATTGGCCATTATGTATTCCTAGAGAGTGTGGAGACACTATATGATTTAATGGTAATTAGAACAAAAAAAACATATCACTGTAGAATGCATCACTTTTTACGTAGAATGACTTGAATGCATGATAAAAGCGTTGGTCATAATTACTTAGAAAATATGATTTGAGATTAAGTAATTTAAATGATCGGTGAACATAACGGTAGATGCATTGAGTCAGAGACCATGCATATTCTCGGTGATACCTCTTCAGATGAATCTTCAAGAAAGGATTCTAGCTATACAGTTCGATGATGACTGGTATAAGGAGGTTAAGGAAATTATCGAACAAGACACCATGATGGTACAAAGTTGAAGGATATATAGTGGACAACGATGGATTGATGAGGTATAATAACTAGATTTATGTACCACCTAATGACAAATTGAGAAATTTGATCTTAAGCGAAGCTCATAGAGCAGTTTGCATGGCTCATCCAGGAATCATGAAGATGAGGGAAGACCTTAAGCCCTTATTCTTTTGGAAGGGATGAAGGTGGACTTAGTTAGCTACATGGCGAGGTGTCTAGAATGTCAGTGAGTGAAGGTTGAACATAAGCATCTGACAATATTACTACATTCACATTCTATTCTGGTATCGAAATGGGAGGTCATTTCGATGGACTTCATTGTTGAATTTCCATAGACAACAAGGAGGAATGAATCGATTTTGTGGTAGCTGACACTCTAACAAAGAGTGCACATTTTATTCCTATGTGTACGACATATCAGTCACCAGACATAGCTATAATTTTTTCAGCAAGATTATTGTTAATATTATGGTAGCTTCGGGAGGTATGAACCTTTATTGTGACCTATGACGATATTAGAATACTCCGGAAGGAAGCAAAGAAGTGAAGGAAACCCTAGACACATTGTCGACTGCAGAAATATATTTAATATGAATTTATTAATACCCAGAAGGAGAAATCGGCCCCAGTTAAACTGCCTAGACTACTATAAATATAGGGCGTCGGTTTTCATTATACACATCTCAGTAGTTGCGGAGAGAACTTGACCTGCGCAGGTGCAGTTGTAGCTTGTGCGCAAGTTTATCGGAAGGTGTGTGCTAGCCTCTGGGTGGGATTATCTGATCAGCTTGGGTTCTATTCTTTCTTGGTGCATTAGCCTCTCTTGTCTATTGGATTGCTACCAGGATTCTCTTCTCTATCAAGGTCAAGGTGCTCGGATGGTGGCTTTGGCCTATGGTTGGGTGACGAGGGTATCGTTAATGGTAAAACGAGCACAATCTTCTATATTCTAATAGGTTATGGTCCCACACCCCCTTCAGTCAGCCTAAAACACTGGAAGGAAGCATAGTCGCTAGATATTGATCTTGTTGAGGAACTGCCGCTAGGGTTACTAGCAGGAGCAGCTTCCAAAAACACTACAGCTAGGGTTACTAGCAGAAGCAGCTGCAGAAACCCTAAATCTCCAATTCGACACCTTGTGATGGAGTATCTCACCCAAGAAGAAGATATTTAGATGTGCCCTAACTCAGCACACCTCTTGGCTCTCTCAAAAGATAGAAATAAAGAAGTTGAAGTTTTGGATCAAGGCATGACTAGTTACTAGTCAACCGAAGACATGTGTGAAACAATCAGTCTTTTACACTACTCAACACTTACCGGGACAATTGAAGATGATATGTGGATAATCGACAGTGGAGCTTCTAGGCACATGATGGGAGATCAAGCCAGACTCTCAAATCTAAATGAGAGAAAGACATCGTACAAAGTGGAGCTTGGAGACAAAATCACTTACCCCATCGAAGGATTTGGACAAGCCTCCATCAAGTTGGAATCAAGTAATCATGTTCACTTAAGCAATGTTTTATATGTACCTGGTTTAGAAAAGAATCTTGTATCAATATCATGTTTAGAAGACAAAGGAAACAGAATAGCCTTCATAGATGGAAAGGTGTTATCATGGAATAAGAATTCCATCATAGAGGATGCTAGGGTTATTGGAAGTCGTGAAGGAAATTTGTATAGACTACTAGAACAAAATGAAGAAGCTCTAGTACATGACAAAGTCAACCCTAATGAACTTTGGCATAGAAGGTACGCTCATATCAATTATCAAGCATTACCTTTCCTTAGAAAAATGGTTGAAGGAATACCATAATTGAAATCTACACATGAAGGAATTTGCAAAGGATGTGTTCTTGGGAAGAATATCAAGAAACCATTCCCAAGCAGCAACAATAGATCCAAGGAAATCCTAGATCTAATACACTCAGATGTTTATGGTCCAATGTGAGTCAGATCTCTAGGAGGATCTCTTTACTATGCAATCTTCATAGATGACTATTCAAGAAATACGTGGTTGTACCTACTGAAATCAAAAGACGAAGTATTCAACAAGTTCCAAGAATTCAAGGCAGAAATAGAAAACCTTACAAACAAGAAGATCAAGACATTAAGAACAAACAATGGAGGAGAATACACCTCGAAGGAGTTCATTGCATTTTGCAAATCAGCATGGATTAGGAGGGAGCTAATTGTTCCTCATAATCCTCAACAAAACGGTGTAGCGGAAAGAAAGAACAGATCTATCGAAGAAACGGTAAAAGCCTTATTGAACGATCAAAGTCTATCCATGTTTTATGGGGAGAAGCAGCAATGACGGAAATATATGTACAGAGAAAAATCCCTCATCATATATTGAAGGGCATGACACCAGAAGAAGCATTCTCAGGTAAGAAACCTAATGTAGAAAACTTAAGAATATTTGGGTGTCCAGTTTACTCTCATATTCCCAAAGATAAAAGGAATAAACTAGAACCCTTAGGAAAGAAGGGGATATTCGTGGGATATAGTGATTCATCCAAAGCCTATAGAATATATATTCCAAAACAACACAATATAGAAGTAAGCAGAGACATAACATTCAATGAAAGGATGGCCTTCAAGAAATCCATCGAAGAAATTATAGAAGAAGAAGAACTTGAAGAACCTAATGAAGAAAACACAGAAAATGAAAATAACGAAAAGGATCAACCTGATCATCCTATGGAGCCATGTGAGAACATTGATTCAGATATCATACCAAAAACCAAGAAATGACCATCTTGGCTTGAAGCTACTTTACAAGATGTAGAAAGAATCAAGGTTCCAGAAGGAACATCCAGGAAGAGTAAAAGACCGAAAAGATTCTCAAGTTATGCAACATACATGACAAAGCTTCTAGATGAAGAATGTACCACATTTTAAGAAGTAGTCCAAAAAGGACAATGGAAAGAAGCTATGGAGGAAGAACATCAATCCATTATGAAAAATGAAGTATGGGAAATTGTATCCAGACCTAAAGAAAAATCAGTGGTAACCTCAAAATGGGTATACAAGATCAAACATGCAGCAGATGGAAGCGTGGATAAATACAAGGCGAGATTCATGGCCAGAGGGTTCTCCCAGAAGGAGGGAGAATATTATGATGAAACCTTTGCTCTGGTGGCAAGGTATACCTCCATCAGAGCTATCATATCTCTTGTCGCTTCCATGGGATGGAATCTACACTAGATGGATGTAAAAACAACCTTCTTCAATGGAGTTATAGAAGAATAAGTGCATATGGAACAACCTCAAGGATTTGAGGTACATTCCAGAGACACTCACGCTTGCAGATTGAAGAAATCTCTATATGGACTCAAGCAAGCTCCAAGGGCTTGGTACGCCAGAATGGACAACTATCTAACAAGACTTGGTTTCTCCAAGATTCATGTAGATCCAAACCTTTATTACAAAGTCGTGGATAATGCACCTGTGATTCTTCTATTGTATGTTGATGATCTATTCATAACAGGTAAAGAATCTCTAATTATCTAGTGCAAGAAGGAATTAGCCTCTGAATTTGATATGAAATATCTAGGTCTCATGCATTACTACTTGGGACTAGAAGTATGGCAGAAGCATGGTGAAGTATTCCTTGGATAAGGAAAGTATGCAATAAAGATCCTTCAGAAATTTGGAATGATGGACTATAAGTCCATGGACACTCCTATGAATGCAGATATAAGAAAAGTGAAAGTCCCAGACTCCCATCCAGTTGATCCATCTCTATATTGACAACTAATTGGATCATTGATGTATTTAGTAAATACTTGACCAGATATTTGCTTTGTTGTAAACACATTAAGTCAGTTCCAGGTGGAACCTAGACAAGAGCATTGGATAGCTACAAAGCATGTCCTAAGATATATTCATGGGACAATAAACTATGGCTTGAGATATACTGCATCCAGTGATATCCAACTTCATGGATTCACAGACTTTGATTGGGAAGGAAGTGCAAAAGACAGAAAGAGTACCTCAGGTATGTGTTTCAGCTTGGGCTCCGCTATGATATCTTGGGGCAACAGGAAACCAAAGTTTGTTGCACTCAGTACAACAGAAGCAGATTATATGGCAGCTTGTGAAGCATGCACATAAGCATTATGGATAAGGAAGTTAATCTCCAATTTATTTGATCAGATTCCATAATCGACCATAATATATTGTGATAATCAGAGTTGTATAAGATTATCAGAACATCCATTGTTTCATGAAAGGTCGAAGCACATTGAGATCAAATACTAATTTATACGAGATAAATTCTAGGAAGGAGAGGTAAATCTCGAGTATATCCCCACTGATGAGCAAACATCAGACATCCTGACAAAATCTCTATCCAGAATCAAGTTTGCATATTTTAGAGAGAAGATGGGGATTGTGGAAATAACTCCCTTAGCTGAAAGGGAAGATTCTCCAAGCTAAGAGAAGGTACGGAAAAATATTCTTGAAAACATTTATTTTTGTGACTTAAATGACTCTCTAGATTAGGAGAGAGCATTGAAAATATTATTTATCTTTGTAATTGAAAAAAATAGTCCAGATTGGACAGATTCTTTCCTGTTCGTAAAGTGGATTGAGATTTCTAACGGACAGTGACTTCCCATTGTGATTAACATGGGAGGTAGTTTGATTGTTGATGTATCATAGATAGTGACTTCCCATTGTGGTTAACATAGGGAGTGGTCTAGGTCAGTCTCTCTTCTTGAGGGTTACTTAAGAAGACTGGCCCGCCTCGCCGGACAATGATTTCTCATTGTGGTTAACATGAGGAATGGTCTGTTTTGGAGGTTGATACAAGACAATATTTTCCTCTTGTGTTTAATGGAGGAAAGGGTCTAGACAATCATTCCTTAGGGTTATACATTATCTCCAGGGCACACTTTGATTAGTGTAGGAGGAATGGACCAAGGTGGGGAATGGTCCAGGCTCAAAAATCATGGACATACATTCCTTAGGGTTATACATTCTCTCCAGGGAGCACTTTGATTAGTGTAGGAGGAATGGCCCAGGGTGGGGAATGGTCCAGGACAGTCATTCCTTGGGGTTTATACATTCTCTCCAGGGTGCACTTTGATTAGTGTAGGAGTAATGGCCCAGGGTGGGGAATGGTCCAAACATTCCTTAGGGTTTATACATTCTGTCCAGAGTGCACTTTGACTACTGTAGGAAGAATGTTCCGGGGTGAGGAATGGTCTAGGCTCAGAAATCATAAACAATCCTTTCTTCCTTGTTTGAGAAGAATAGGGCAGATAGCCCATTGCTGATGTTCTATACTGAGGGCAAATATTCTTTTATATCTCATAGACATGAGTGAAAGATTGGCCCAGATGATTTAGTTTATATCATTACATTGTTTCTATGCAGGTTGATATTAGATGTCTGTTATGAAGACTATATGACAGTAGATGTAAACTACTGTGGTGGATATGTTCCACTACTTGTGAGGTAGATATTCTTTCAGAGCTCACAGATGTGAGTGAAAGATTGGCCCAGATGATTTTTATGGAGACTACCTGTCTCTAGACAGTAGAGATATACTATTGTGGTGGATTTGTTCCATTGTTTGTGACTATGTGTCACAGTTTGTGTAGTTGCGTAATACCTTGAATAGGCAGAGGTGTGTTCTATCAATTAATATTGTACCAGTTGTCATAGGATATTATCCAGTTGGATAATAATGATGGTGCTCATATTGCTACCAGTTGAATGGTCTATTGTGCTCAAGACCATACCTCCATAGCTAGGAGGGAGTGTTAATATTATGGTAGCTTCGGGAGGTATGAACCTCTATTGTGACCTATGATGAGATTATAATACTCCGGAAGGAAGAAAAGAATTGAAGGAAACCCAAGACAAGTTGTTGGCTGTAGAAATATATTTAATAGGAATTTATTAATACCCAGAAGGAGAAGTTGGCCCCAGTTAAACTGCCCAGACTACTATAAATACAGGGCCCCATTTTTCATTATACACATCTCAGCAATTGCAGAGAGAACTGGATCTGCGCAGGTATAGTTGCAGCTTGTGCGCAAGTTTCTAGGAAGGTGTGCGCTAGCCTCTGGGTGGGATTATTTGATCAGCTTGGCTTCTATTCTTTCTTGGTTCATTAGCCTCTCTTGGCTATTGGATTTCTACCAGGATTCTCTTCTCTATCAAGGTCAAGGTGCTTGGAGGGTGTCTTTGGCATGTGGTTGGGTGATGAGGGTATCGTTAATGGTAAAACGAGCACAATCTTCTATATTCTAACAATTGTGAAACTTCCCAGCATGCCAAAAAGAATCTATCTGATAGAGGGTCGGTGTTTATAGGACGATTGTGGACTAGTTCCCAAGAGGCCTTGGGAACACAATTGAAATTTAGTGCAACATATCACCCTGAGACAGACAGGGATGACAAAAAGAATGAACCAAATTTTGGAAGATATGTTGCGTATTCTGCGTTGGACCAACGACAACATTGGGAAGAGTTCTTTCCACCAGTAGAGTTTGCGTACAACAACGACCATCAAGGTACCGTAAGATGGCACTGTTTGAGTTTATCTATGAGAGACCATGTCAGATGCCATTAAGCTGGGACCGACTTGAGGATATGGTCCTAGAGGGACCAAAAATGATCAAAGAAATGGAAGAAAAGTTGCAAAATTTAAGAAAAAGGATTAAAGAAGCGCAATTTCGGTGGAATAGATATGTTGATGCGCATCGAGTTGACCTCAACTATGAATTTTACGACCAATTTTTCTTACGGGTGAAACCACAAAAGAGTTCGATTAAGTCAGGAAGGGGTTATAAACTCTCTCCTAGGTTTGTGGGGCCTTTTAAAGTTGTGAAAAGGAAAGGATTCATGGCCTATCAACTAGACGCGACTCAATCTTTGAGGCATTTGCATGATTTTTTTCTTGTATTTGTTTGCTACATTATGTTAGTGATCCTACACATGATATTAACATGAGTTCCTTGCGGTGTTGGATGAGGGTGCACTCATGGTGGAGCCAATCCACATTTTGGACCATCGCATTCAATAGCTACGACATCAAACAGTTGATCAGGTCAAGGTCTAGTGGAACAATTATATTCCACATTTGACTACATAGGAGGACACATATGTTATGCACCAACAATTTCCATATTTATTTGATAGTTAGAATATATATCTTGTCAGATTCTTTAATTATTGCATTTATATACTGTACAACTTCACGACGAAGTTGAAAACAAGAGGGGGTGTATGTAACATCCTTCTCTTGCGAGCACATGTTATTGACTTATTCTTTGAGGAAACTTGTGTGCAAGTGTTCCAGTTATAGTATATGGTTATTGGTCTCGCTTATGGATTCTTATGATTATTTTGATGGATTATGATTTATGTTGTTTGATATCTATGCATTAACAGATGTTATTGACGAGTTTCCCCTAAGTGTGTAGGAAAATTGACAGATTGAGGATGCCGATGTCATCAATGGACCTCCTTGGACTCTGGAGCGAGTCAAGGAGTGGATTGTATTGGTTTGGTATTTCATTTATGAATATGTGACATACGATGAATTATAGTATGATGTTGTTTGTGGATAATTGACATTGTTTCGTTTATGGATGCAGGTTGAAGATTTATTACTAATGTGACTCACATAAGGAGTAAAGGGGCCATTCACATAGACTAGAAATTGAGGGAGAGGTGTGGTAGCATCCCTCTCACAACCTACTAGCACTCTCGTCGTGGCTCAAATTGTAGGTTAACGATTACCTAGTTCAAAAGATCTGCGATGTTGTGAGGGAATAATAAGATAGTTGCTCACGAATAGTTCTAAGGGGTGTGCAATAAGGTAGGGTCCTTATTCCTTATAATCCCTTAGTCTATCACAAGGTCACCCAAATGGAGTGTTGACTCCAAGGGTTGGACAACTACCAAAACAAGTCAAAGGCGACTGGCACTCTTGGAGCACATAGTGCATCTTGAAGGGCATGTTGCATAATTAAAAAATTGAATCAAGGGTGAGTGACACCCTTGGAGAAAAGTGTGCATCTTGAAGGGCGCCTCGTAGAATTAAAAAATGAGTCAATTAATCTAGGTGGCCTAGAAAACCTTGAGCAAATAATCAAACCCTATAAAATCTTTAAGCATTGTTGGCTTTAATTGATTAATGAATTAAGGATTTAATTAATTAATTGTGAATCCCCAAATAAAAATATAAGACTATGCAAAAGTATACCTAAGAGGGTAAGAAGACTAAAACTAATTATTAATTAAATAACATAGAATAGAGGCAAGTCAATTCAAGAAAATAAGAAAGATGGCATAATTCTAAAGAATTAATAGAATACACGTGTGTAGAAAATACCTAATTAGAATATAAGAAAAGAAAGGAATAAAGAATGAAAGAATAAGTGCATGCATAGAAGGGAATATAGAGTCTAAACTACCACTAGTTTAACTAGGAGAAGACTCATATTTTAACTCAACTCAGAATTAGTAAGGCGACGATCATTAATTGGAAACAAGGGGAATAAAGAGACAACTAGGAGTGATTTTAGGAGCGCTTTTAGGATGGGTGAGGGAAATTGAAATTTATTAAAATAAATTGTGGATTTACTTGAAACAAAGTGTTATAACCCTAATTTGCACCAGACATGCTTACTTGGCATCAGGACATCTCAGATTCCTTCTTTGCCAAAACATTGCTGAACAAATCTTCTTAAAAACCCCTTTTATAAAGGCCCACGTGCCCTGCTACATTACTCCACGCGTGTACACGCTAGCTGACCCAAGACAACCCACATGTACCAACAAAAACATGAAAAAAGGAAAGTTGGTGCCGGAACACACAGCTTTGGGTAAGTTAACTAAACCTTTCGGCCATGCATGGCCAGACATTAGACCAAATACCTAGCTTCTTCTAGCCTATAAAATAAGGGTTAGGGTCCCATTTGGAAGAGGAGAATCATAGTAAAGAAACTATACCTAATTGAGCATTCCCTTTGTCCCAACCTTTAGCCATCCTTGTGCAGAAAGTAGTATAAAGAAAAGCAGTTGGAAGACAGTGGAAGAAGAGCCCAGGACCAGGATTGAGGAGTAGTAGTTAAATTTATCATTGTAAGGTATCATTGTGAAGTTAATAAAAGAATTTATTTTCCCGTCCCTCCATATGAGATTGTCATTATTGGAATATTGACTGCATGATTGATTAAATCTCTAACCCATTAGTTCATAGATCAAATGCATGTGGATTTCTTTGTTTATCTTTAGTGAATGCAAGTCAGCATTGGGAGGAGAGTTGCAATCAAAGAAAAACCAAGCGTAAAAAGGGATCGACATAAAACACGAAGAATAAGGTACGTCAACTTAATCTCTTGAGCCTTGTACTTACATATGAGTAATGGGGGTCTAGGCATGGGATGATGGTTAAAAGTAAGAATATTTAGGTCATTTTTGCATGCATGATAAAACCCTTAGTGCTAGTCCGTAGGAGGGATTTCCCACCCACAACAGAATTGGCGACCATACTGGGGATCTCTAGGGTTTCTAGGAATATCTTTGGGTATTTTTAAAAACTAGTTTCATTCCTTGTTTTTAAATTTTCTGCAAAAGTCTGAGCTAATAGAGATTCTGGTCTTCCATACCAGTTATCTCTGTTTATTTGCTTGACTGCATTTTTTTTTTCTTTTTTGAGACCCACAGAGGTACATGCGGCCTGTATAAGGTATGCACGTGTGTACCCACGCCCTACCTTCTCACAGCCCGCGTGTACACACTAACTGAGGAAGTGTCAGTCACGTGTATGATTCTAGAAAATTTCTTTTAGAGAGGCATTCATCCTCTCCCCTATCAGAAATAGTCCTTCTCAGGGGTTTTATGGAACTCTTTCTAGTCTTTGTTGTTTGCAGTCTATAGCTTAGGTTTCACCTCAGATTGGTTTGTTCTATGAAGTTTTCCTTGAATTGTTTTCTTTTTTCTGTTAAAGTAAGTGTCTGAGTCTTCAAGAGATCTCGGTTCTCAGTACCAATAGTCTCTGCCTGGGATGGATTTCTTAGCCTTTCATTTGTCTCAGAGTTTCAAAGATACATGCAACCTATATAAGGCCAGCATGCGTGTACATGCACTTTGATTTTACATAGATCGCGTGCACACGCTTTCTGTTGAACTGTCAGCAGTGTGCTTGTGGAGAAATTTTTTGTTGAAGGTGAGGTATTCATCCTTTATTTTGAAAAGAGTTATACCTCTCATGTTTTTGGGTCTCTGTCATAGCGGTCAGTAACTTAGGTTTGATCACAGTAATATCTTTCTTTTTCATTAAGAAGTTTTCCTCAAAATTTTCTTTTATAGGGTTTTTAGACAAGTGTGAGAGTCCAATTTTAATTTGCTTGTGTGTGATTTTTAAAGTGACTCTTTGCGATCTGCGCTTAGGCCAGAAGTTTTCTTGGTTTTTACTTGTTGATATTTTTCCTTTTTGCTTTGTGAGAATTCAAATAAAAAGAAAAAAACTTTTATTTCTTTGTTTGGTTAAATAGTGTTGTTTGGCATTAGTAACCATGGAAAATTCTTTGCTTTCATAAGTTCTTGATGATTTACTTAGATCATAAGTAGCTTGTAGTCGATTGAAATCCTACTTTGAGTTTGTTTTTCAAAGATCTTAGAAAAATTTTAAGTTTGAAAAGTTGTTTAAGATTTGAGTTAAGTGAAGGTATTTTGTTTCCATCTTTCTGTTTATTTTTCTTTTGTCTTTCAAACATCACTAGTTTCACTTTCATAACCTTTGACTTAAGACAAGCCATAAAAATTAACGCTAAATATAAAATTCATTAGAATTTTTATGTTTGTAGGATCAACCAACTAGTTTAGGTTTAGGACCTTGAATTAGGTTGGAGAGGAAACTCTTCAAGGCCATTAAATCAAACATTGGAGTCTGAGTTAGGGAGTGTCAAAGTCCAGTATCGTGAAAGTTATCCGGGAGCCCCCTCTAACATAGGCGCTAAACACGAGGTCTCGTGTGGAAAGGTAGCGGAGATAACCCCTCCAAAGTTGGACCAATCGTAGTGGAGAACACATATAGAAGGCTTGTCTTGGGATTCCGTCAATTGAATTTTCCACGAAGCTTCATGAGTCTCAAATCTGTTTGAGGTCCTCAATTGTCTTCCAGACCACTTTCCTTCGATACCCTTGACAGGTTTTGGGCTTGATACCCTACTCATTGTGGTCTACCCAACTTTTGACTGTACCCTCCTGGTGACTGTTCGCGTGCTGGAAACTTAGTTGCCTATGTTTTTAGAGACATACACAGGTGACTGCAGGGGTATACCATGGTACCTAGGACAGACATCGGGCCACGCTTTGAAGAGTATACTCAGAGGGTTCTTCCATGTTTGAGTTGCACTTGCACTGGTAATTTTCTCTAGTGTTGGTTGTTGTAACTGTTCTTCCAACTAGTTTAGTGTTTGCTTGTTTTATCTTGGAGGGAATTTTTTTAGTGTGTGTTGTTTTTTGAATGAATAGAAAGCCCTAGGGTGTCTTTGATCTTCTCACACAGTGGAGGATCATGAGCTCTGCCAGTCACGAAGGCTTCTGGGCCTATCACCGGTTACACTGGAGCCACCTCTGCCACCACTAAGGCGAAAGCTAGACTGACAAGGGTATTTTGAAGCGACCGGGTCACAATAAATTGTACCCGACCAACATCCAGAGGAAACGACCATTTTAGAATTTTGAGTGAAAGATCTTGGTCCATATGAAACCCCAACAACTGATCTTTCGGAACCCGTCATCATACCAATTCACCCTTGTGAATGCCAAATAGTGTCGCACGTAGCAATGGAAACAAATGTTGTCACCACAGGAGAGTTTCCACCTCCTAACCCACCGTCACTGGTCCAAGACACCATGGTCTCGACCGCCTCTACCTCAAACAATGGTCCAATCCTGACTATGGCGGCAACCACAACCCCTTTCACACCGAGTGCGACAGGCCCTCCGTTCTCATACGAGATGCCTAGTTCAGGTACAAGTTATGTACTTTCCTACTCCACTTCAAAGACTTTAGGTTTGGGGGCAAGGAGCTCTAACGCTCTTCTATAAGGCCACATGGGGGGCACTTCAGCTCCTTTTAATACTTTCCCTTACGGGGGAGGTCATATACCTCCTTCGTCCCATTCGCTCAGTGGCACCCACTAGGAATCTGTTGGGCCACCTACACACCATAGTTTATTTGGAGCAGGGAATCAAGGACCACCTTCTCATAATATGCTTGTAGGTTAGACACTGTTTTCTTTGTTCAATGCATTTGGTAACAATTATTTCTTGTCAGCTTCTTTCCCGACTGGGGGCAATCCTAGTTATGGACAACCTATTCCTATGCAGGGTACTATTCCTGCATAGGGGGAAAACCGAGGAACTTCTTCCACATCAGGGCCTTGGAATTCTTGGCAGGGATCAGTTCCCTCGTCAGGAATGTCGATCTGGGGCAATTCTTTTCACAACCAATGGAACCCCAGACAAGGTACTATGCATATCCCCATGGGATCAACATGGGGCAACCCTTCCCAAATTCCTCTAAATGTAATGCACGCCCAACCATCTACGTCCTATTTTCATAATCAACCGATGATGTCTCCTCACATGCATAATCTATACCTTGGTCATGGCCATGGTTTTACTAGAACCCAGGCCAGCAGCCAAACTTTTCCTGGCAACCTGGTGCCAGTCAAACTCCAGGTCCCTTTTTCCATGGTTATCACCAACAACCCAAACTACCTTTTCTGGAAACCTTGCATTTGCCAAAATTGACAAGGTTGTTGAATGACCCTATCTGTCATGATCCATTTTGGCCCCCTATGATGACAAAGTTGCCTTCGGACATACTAAATTTTGAGGCCAAGCCTAACGAATATCCAGGAGATCATGTGACCACCTTCCATCTTTGGTGCTCATCTAACTCGTTGAAAGATGACTCTGTACAGTTGATATTATTTCAACATACTCTCATAGGGAGTGCTGCAAAATGGTACATTGAGCTCGACCGCTCAAGATACTCTTCCTTCAGTGAATTGACAATGGCTTTCCTAAACCATTTCCAATTACTTGTGAGATACGACGCTGACACAAAATTGCTGGCCAATTTCGCACAGACAAAAGTAGACCATACCTCTGATCACATCCCAGAATGGAGACACCGGAAGAGTTTAATTAAGGTGTCAGTCCCACCATCATTCCTGCTTGAGTGGTTCCTTAAGTCTTTGGTCCCACAATTATCTAAAGATGTCATGACGTCGGGAGTGTTTTCCGAAGAAGATGCCATCATGAGAGCTCAACAGATTGAGCTAATCTATTCTCAGTCCAGTTTATTATACAAGATATTTCCAGATGTGCCATGCTCAATACTTGATAAAACCAGACAGAGAGCTGGACCACATGCTGATGGTATTGTTGGTTCAAACAAAGCCCGTTGAGCAATTGACAAAGAAATTGTAGCAATTGTCTATACAATACACAGTGGTTAGTCAAACTATTGTTTTGGCTGCTCCCCCTACTAAAATTTTAGATGTACACACAGTGAAATCGATGAATCCAAAGGCCACCCAACATCCTGAAGGAAAGAAGAAACAACGAAAGAAGGGTAAGGGGGACAAGAAACCCACTAATAATGTTGGTGGGAAAAACACTGAGAAATGGAAGGCGATGTATCTGTGCAACCTGTGCATGGAAGACCACCTGACCGACCAATGTCCTTGGCTTGCAGAGGCCCAAAATTTTTTGACATGGAAACATCCTGTCGTGTTAACCAATCCATTTCAACATGGAAAAAACCTAACCCAAGCCTCTACAAGCACGGAAGGGGGCAGTCAAGGACCCTCTCTGTCTTCGAACAACCCCACATCTGTGAATGTGTATATGATGAAGGGTGATGCTTTTATATTGACTAGAGCGCATGACTACAATAAACCAAGAACCTCTGAGAAGGGAAAAGAAGCCAAAATCCCATCTCTTCCTCTCCAGATTGAGAAGACTTTGGGTGAAACAATGACATGCATCCCAAAAGGCGCGTTCAAAAAATATTCTCACAACCCAAATGCAAGGGCCACCCAAAACTATTATGTGGTGGAGGATTTGTCTCAAATCCCTTATGCAATGTCCTCTTTGGAGGTCCTCCAAAGCTATCGTTCCCAGAGGAAATCTTTGTTAGCCGCTTTAGGATCTACCGAGACTTGTAATCTAGGTACAATCATGTTGGATACAACTGACTTAAAACCTTGTCTGCCTTACCACATAGTGTTTCATATAGTAGTGGCTCACCCCATGAAAAAATTTACTTGGAATATTTTTCACATGGTGGTTGATGAGGGCGCCTCGACATGCATTATGTCATTGAGATGTTGGAAGTCCATTGGCCAACCCATTTTGTCTCCGTCACCTACTCTTCTCACTGCTTTTGACAGTCGTTCATTCTGACCACATGGTATCATTCCCTCTTTCCCTGTGCAGTTAGGAGAAAAGACCGTGTGCATCGAGGTAGAAGTAGTCGATGCGTCCCTCAACTACAATCTCTTGTTAGGAAGGAGTTGGACTTACGCCATGCAAGCAATGGTTGCTACAGTTTTTTAGGTCTTGTTGTTTCCACATGAGGACCGAATTGTGACCATTGATAAATTGTCTTTCTCCAGACGTGACCCTTCATTAGGGGTATCCACGGTCCCGATGATTGATAATCCCCAACCAGGCATAGTCAACATAGGGGTTGGTTTGTGCCCATCTTTGATGGGTACCTTCAATTACCTGCCCCCTCAAGGTGATGTCAAGTTCATATCCGACCACCATAAGGTTGAGATTTTCCAAGTTTCATTGTTTCACATGACTTAATTCAACGATCCATGGATACTTCCTTCCCCATCGGCCACGATGGAAGGGACAGGGCACCCGGGCATGTCCATTCCCTTGTCCACAATTGAAAGAGCATACTCTTTATTCCAGCAATTTTCGGTCAACATAGCTCCAACTCCTGCACAAGAGTTAGATCTGACTCTAGAGCCTATTTGGGCTCAAGGTTCTCTCGCTGACACCGATTCATTAGACTTAGTCTTGTTGGATAATGTTGTCATTGATGCCAATGGTTTGATTGATTGATGTCATTGATTGATGTCAAGTGATTGATTGATGTCAAAGGATTGATTGACTGATGATTTATGTAATATAATATGTATTGTCCTTGATGAGAATGCATAG
>ML784181.1:48433-64432 GCA_009831015.1 Picea engelmannii
AAAATAAGGAAAATAGGTTAAGTGACCTAGAAATGGGTTAATATTATTTAAATGATAAATTAAAGTGACAAATTCAAGGTGGATTATTTAAATAATCAAGAGAGGTGACAAAATCAAGAAATGATAAAGTAAGGTGACAAAATAAAAAATGAATATTTAAATGTTAAAGTATTGGAGAACTTTCTATTTATGAAAAGTGGTTAACCCTAAAATAAGGAAAATAGGTTAAGTAACCTAGAAATGGGTTAAGTGACCTAAAAATGGGTTAAGTGAACTAAATGATGAAAGTATAAATAAGATAGCAATGGTCTCTTGCAGATCATCCTTTTTTTGTGGATCAATGGAGAGCTTCTTGTGGGAATATATTTTGGAGTATTGATGGAGAGCTTCTTGTGAGAGCTTCTTGAGAATTTTTGGTGTGGAACACTTGAGGATATTGAATATCTATATATTACTGAGGTAACCAAGGATATATAAGCCGAAATGCTGAGGAAAGTGAAGAAAAGAAGGCCGAAATGCAAGGAAGGATAAATTCTTTTGATGGTGCTTTCTAAGGTATGTTATTTACAGGTCATCTAACCATTTTCGCTATAAAAAAATTTATATAATGATTCAGATCCTAAAATTGCTATACAAGTGAGAAAACATAGCCAAGTATCTATAGTTAAAACTTCATCTTGTGGGTCGTTGTAGTTTGGGATTTACACTCTGTGGAAAATAGGGTTTGTGGCTAGTCCTGAAACTAGTCAAAATAAGGTGTTTCAGGTAAAAACATCATAACTTCTTCATAACAGATCCAAATTCAGTGAGACCAATTGTGTTGGTTATATTACAGTCTGTAGTATGTTTTTTAACAATTTCAAATCTATTCATCAAACATTTTGTGCAGGGCACGCTCTACAAGGCCGCTCTCTAGAATAAGCCAGAATTCAGCAAGGTATGCCATTTTTTCTATAACTCCTTTTATGAGAGGTTCCAAGTAGTGACACTTGGAGAAATTTCATAAAACACATTGAAGAACATTATATATTAGTTTCAGATCTTTATTTAGTACAGGTACAAAGTTAAGATTATTTCAAGTTAGGGTTGTTGACTAATCCAAAACTAGTCATGGTTGAGACAAGCAGTTGATGAGTTGGCACATACATGAGGTGTTTAGTTGATGATGTTGGTACATATTGATGAGTCATTGTTGATGAGTAGTTGAAACATGATTGGTATATACTTGGTACATGGTTGGATGCACTTGTTTATTGTACACGTTGATTACAGGTTGTTTGGCACAGGTTGGTGCATGGTTGATGCTCTTGTTTATGGTACAGATTGATATCTATTGAGGATTGTTGCCTCATCTCAGTTGGTGTTGAGAATGAAAGTTGAGTCTTGCATATAGAGATGGTGCTCTTGTAGAGTTGTACTCTATTCAATTGTTGCTGATAAACCCCAAGGATTGTAGTCCATAATAAAAGAAAAATGTACATACATCTTGTGTTCTTTGTGTTCATTGTGGTGATGACTTGTTGATGATATATTGCTGATATATGTTGCTAATATGTGCTCACATATAACTGGTTATAAATGACAACAATGGGTAATGAATAAATGTTGAATGCTAATTGATGAGTTTTTGTGCAAGAGGGATGTTTTGGGAAAAGAGCCCCACACTCATTCACCCCCCCCTCTAAGTGTGGTAGGTGTGTCCAACAAGTCTTTCCCTCCAACGAAGCAGTAATTGAAGAAATGACTAGTCCAGAAAAACCCTGGGACGATCTCCATCACAGAACATACTTCCTCTCAGAGTTAAGAAGAATCGAAGCTGGAGAATTCACCTTGACTATGACTGGAGATAGGTCTTTCCCTATTAATCCCTTAGCTACACATGAGGTTTATGCCAAGGGTAATATGGAAACTATTGACGAAACCATACCAATAAATATCTTCAGAACCCCTGGTGTCGTGGAGAATGTTTTCGTTAGAGCTGACTGTTACCCCAGAGAGATTCAAATCTACACAGATCTATTTAAATAATTATGCAACGTTTTTTCCTAGTCTTATGAGGAAATGTCAGGCATCGATCCAAAAATAGTTGAACATGAAATCACAACTTATCCAAATGCCAAGCCTGTTCGAAAAAAGCTTCATCCAGTTAATCCCAGGAAAGAAGTAGCCATTAAGGTTGAAGTTGAGAAACTGCTAAAAGCCAGTTTTATCTATCCTATCTGTTTGACCCAATGGGTGTAAAATCCTATGTCGGTCAATAAGAAACAGGGCACGATTCATTTATATATGGACTTTCATGATTTGAACAAGGCCTGTCCAAAAGATAATTTTCCCACACCATTCATCGACCAGATAATTGATGAATGTGCAGGTTACGAGGCCTTCTCTTTCATGGATGATTTTTCGGGATATAATCAAATACAATTCAAACTCGAAGACCAACACAAAATGACATTCATTTGTCCATGGGATACATTCGCGTATCGTAAGATGCCCTTTGGTATCAAAAGTGTTGGAGCGACCTTTCAGTGGGCCATGTCTTTTGCTTTCCAAGATCTCAAGCATATAGTTGAGGCCTATTTAGATGATTTAGCATCTCGATCTTGCAAGAGAACGGATCATCCCACACACCTCTGACTTATCTTTGAGTGATGTCGCTACTTCTGGATTCGCTTGAATCCAAACAAGTGTAGCTTTTGTGTAACATCAGGACATTTGTTAGGTTTCATAGTGTCAAAAAAATGGATCATGGTCGATCCTCTCAAGGTTGAGGCAATAATTCAGTTGCCTCCCCCGCGCACAATTCTTCAACTTCAGAGTCTACAGGGCAAGGCAAATTTTTTAAGGCATTTCATTGCTAACTATGCTGAGATCACAAAGGGATTTATGTGATCACTGAAGAAATACGTTCCTTTTTATTAGGATGATGCCGCTCAATGCTCTTTCAAAGCATTGGAACAAGCCCTCACAACTACCCCTCTGCTTCGGTCACCGAACTATAACAAAGGTTTCTTCTTATACCTGGCTACAGCAGAGTCAACCATCGACATGGTCTTAGTTCAAGAAGATGATTTATTCTCAGAATATGTGATCTATTACCTGAGACGAGGCCTAGTCGAATCGTAACTCAATTATTCTCATATCGAAAAACTTGTGTTGGCAGCAGTCCATGTTATTCAACGGTTCCGTCATTATGTTCTGTTTCGCAAGACCACTGTCATTGTCGTTGTGAATCCATTTCAATACATGTTGACACGATGGGTAATAGGCAAAAAGATCAGTAGATGGATAGTCGTCCTCCAGGAATTTGACTTAGATTTCGTTTCAGCGAAATCCAAAAAGTCACTGGTCTTCGCAGAACTTATTTCAGAACTTTCGGTTGAGTCAGGTGATGTTGTGCCTGAAGAGTCACCTATTAGAGGAGATATGTTTTTTATCACATCTTTGGATCCTTGGTATGGAGATATGCTTATCTATCTTTAGACTTTGAAGTGCCCCACCTCTGCTTCTCGTGATGAGCACCATCGTATACGCCATCAGGCCAAGAATTATCTTATCCTCGACGATATGTTGTATTGAAGAGGTGTATATTTCATCCTAGGATGATGTCTCACTCACGAAGAAGCAGTGGTTGCGATTAATGATTGCCATATCGGAGCATGTGGAGGTCATTTGTCTGGGTTGGCAACAACCCAAAATATTTTATGAGCAGGTTACTTCTGGTCGACACTAATCAAATATTGTATCGAATCGGTCAAGAAGTTCCACCCGTGTCAGATCTTCTCTCAGAAGATGAGGGCACATCCCACTCCCATGTTTCCTATCATCAAAGTTGGTCCCTTCACCAAGTGGGGGATTGATCACACTACATGCAACCCTTCCTCAGCAAGGGTGCATCGTTATATCATTGTTTTCGTAGACTACTTCACGAAGTGGGTCGAAGCTATGCCAATGTTTAAAGATGATGGGGAGACTATGGATATTTTTTTATTCAACCAGATAACAACAAGGTTCAGCATCCCGAGAGATATTTTCACTGACCATGGAAGTCACTTTTAGAACTAGATGATGACCGATTTAACATCAAATCTTGGGTTGCGGCAAGAACATTCGTCACTCTACTACCCCCAAGAAAATGGTCAGGTTTAAGTTGTAAATAAATCTCTTAAGACCATCCTACAACAAACGATCAACTTAGCCAAGTCAAATTGGCATTTGATGTTATACTCGGCATTATGGCCTTACCGAACATCTATTAAGACTGCAACTAGTTTCTCACCTTTTCAACTCGTTTATGGGCTGGAAGAAGTCTTGCCTATCAAATGTTAGATCTCATCCCTAAAGTTGGCAGTACAGTTATTACCAAACACTTCTCCACTTGAATAATGGTTATTATACCTTGAATGGCTCAATGAGCAGCATCATGATGCCAGTGAGGCTCACAAACATAAATTCAAGTGTCAGTATGATCGGTTTGCTCGTCCTCGAATTTTTTCTGAAGGTAACCTTGTCCTGGTCTATGACCAAGAACAGGACCCCCTGGGGGTAGAAAAATTCAAACCCATGTGGTTCAGACCTTTCATCATAAAAGAGGTTCTAAAAAAGGGTGCTTATCATCTAGTCAAATTTGAGGGAAATGCTTTGGCGGAGCATAGAAATGGGCTCTACCTCAAGATGTATTACTCATAGGTAGGTCACCTTGGGTAACTTTTTGTAACATATGTATAGTCTTTGTACTATTACTTTCTAGTTTCTTTTAGTATTATGGACGTGTCATTTTTTATGTTATCTTTTGTTACTGTGGCAGATGTCAAGTGAATTAGAGGTGTTCATTGGGTACACAGATGGTGCTAGCTGGCACATTCAGAGGCTTGCCTCCATAGCTTGGGTAATTTTTACACCTCAAGGCCAGTTATTATCTTCTGGAGGTATATGCTTAGGTGACACCACAAACAAAGTCGTCGAGTACAGTGCAATTATTGAGTTGCTTCGTGAAGCCCTATCATTTGGTATCTCTCATCTCCGGTTCTATTTAGATGCTCAGTTGGTTGTGTCTCAATTAAATAGAGTCTATCGTGTTCATGATTCGACTTTACACTGACAATTCCTTAGGGTACGTCTCTTAGAACGAAGCTTTGATTATATTACATATTTTCATGTTCCTAGGAGATTAAACCAAATTACAGATACTCTAGCTAATCAAATTTTAGACTGGCATCTTGCACACATATAAAAAGACATACACATAAATATGTAAATACATTTTTAAAGGAAAATATGATCCATAAGACACAAAAAGACATAAAAATCCATATATAATATCATAATCATCAGAGTACATAGGTGGACGCAAGCGCCTCAAAAGTATGATCAGTAACGAGTCATGGGGCTTATGCCCTCAAAAATATATATACAAGTAGTGTTCTCGGCACATGAAAATTCTAGACTAACTAAGGTCAGGGCCTGTGGGCCCTATTGTAATGATCAACAGTGTTTGCCAAACACTGAAATAGTCAGAACCACGTCTGTGGTGCCCCCACTACATGAGGCTTCATAGATGGTGGCAGATCCTCAATCTCTGCCATAGGGACTATGCGGGTGAGCGAGGTAAAGTTTCACTCGACTCGTCTCAAAACCCTCTCAACCTCACCGAATGGAAGCTCTCCTGCTACTATTGGTCCCCCTGCGGCGGTAGGTGAGGCCCTTGGCCGAGGACGATGCATGTTCCTTGTGTAATCCCCAGGTCACACTAGTCCCACATCTACACATAATAGACACATATCTGTCAAATACTCTAGTATAAAAAAAAAAGATATATAAAAAAACAACATAAAAATACATATGTTTCACAAAAAACAAAAAGAAGATGCAAACTTACCCATCTCTCCTCTCTCCTCACCAAGAGGTACCGGTATCTCAGGATCTCTCGAGAAATCAATCCCAGCATAAGGGTAATCCTCTATGATTGGGATATGTTGCAACAACTAAGAAAATAAATCATCATCAAAGGACTCATTGGTCCTTCCACCACACTTTCGTGGCAGTAACGTTTCTTATCTGCAAACTGCAGGAAGAGAGGCATGATATCATTGTACCACCACTCAAGGACTAAAACTAGGAACTCTTTCAAAGAAGAAAGAGCATAGAATCATCCCAAACCTGAATATCCTCTGCGTCCGCGACTGGCAATCTATCAGCTGCCTCTTCATACAATCTAGTAGTGTAGTGCTCCAGTAAAATATCTGTGCATTTAAGCACTGGACTGCACAATTCATCTATGCACAATACGCCTGATGTAGAGCTGTAGAACCAGTCATCCCCCCAATAAGAAACACAATCACCTGCAGTGATAAATCTGTGATCTTTCTTATGGGCACCTGTGAGCTCGATCAGTCTGTACCAGCCTCACAATAAAGTCCTATCAATTTCGATATGTTATGAGGCCCCGAAGGAAATTTCCAGAAATTGACTGGTTCCCCTCTCCTGGAGGGGCCAGTCAAAAAATATATGTCCTCTATAGTAGGCACCAGTGACTGCCCCTCTAACATAAAATCCTCTACATCGGGATGCCAATAATCAACCAAGGCATTCAGTAGCCTAGGTTGTGCCCTCATAAAAGGACATAGGAAGAACTTGAGCAACCCACATTGCATTAAGGCAGCAACAACATTGGGGTCTTCCCCGACCAACTCTCTAATATCCTCATGCTCTCTTTCCCTCTAGTGAACATACATCCTACAAAACACCAAGTTCAGGAGGGTTTACCCTTGCTTTAAAAAAAAAAAATCATTAAATAAAGGGTCCATGTGGGCTGTAATGACGACAGTCGTGTGCACACACGTGCAGTTTTTCCTCTACCTGAGTGTACATGCAGCCTTTCATAAGACAACCCGCGTGGACCTAGGGCCGACCTTTTGAAGTTCGACACCCCCCAAAACTTGAAACTAAAAGCATAAATAAATATTTAAATTGCAAGAGGAGAGAGTTTATACTTACTTGGTCTAGACGGATGGTCGTTTCATCCACTGTAGCTCCCGCAATCACCACTTTTATCAAAGGGTTTTTTTTTCTCCAGAGTCAATTTCCAAATCAGCAATGGTGATAATGGGCTTCCAACTTTTATTTATAAACTTTTTGGCCCCCTTTTGTCATTGTTTTGGCCCCCCTTATAATTTTATTTAAATTGGAAACCATTTAGAGTGATTCAGGAGTTGCGTTGGAAGGTTATGATCGGGTATCAAGACATTTGTTTTGAGTTTTGGGTCACTTTTGATGGTCCATGGGAAAAACCTCAGATTATCAACTTGAACATATCGGTTAGGTTTACACCCCAAATTTTGTATCTTGTTGTCTTTATCCCTTTTCCATTGGATCGACCCCGTCAGGTTGCGACACGGAACCATCATCGTTGCTTTAGAAGTGTCACGATTTGGTGGTAGAGCTTACCGGAACATGGATTCCCTAGGTAGATCCTGGTTGTGTTATGGCGTCCATGCTGTCACTAATGAATGTAGTCTCGGGAGTCCTGTTTGTTTTTCCTAATTACGAGTTTGAGCCTCATTTGCATGATTCCTTTTCACTCTTGAACTCACCCTCGGGACTCCCAAAAAACATAACGGGTCTTCTTTTAAGCCCTTTTCAGACCCTCTAAACATGAAAATATTGTTGAGTGATCTTGTGGCCTTTCATGCTCATTAAACTAAAATTTGAAGTTACGTCTATCCGGCGGTAGTTTACCCCTTTTTCGGTTCGGACGGTCAACTGTACGAACAAAGGTATACTCTAAGGAACTTTAGTTCTCTAGAAGAGTACTCTCAGGTATCATTTTAACCCTTTTTCGGGCCTGAGGGACTAAATGTATGAAAAAAGGAACCCCCACAGAGTCCATAGTTAAGCTCTTTTCAGACTCCCTAAAATTGAAAAGATCGTCGAGTGACCTTATTCTTTCACACTCATTAAAATGGTTCAAAAGAACATTCCTAACGGAGTCATAGTTAAGATGTTTTCAAACTCCTTAAAAATTAAAAAATGGTTGAGTGATCTTGTCTTTATCACACTCGTTAAAATGGTTTTATATAGATGTCTTTTCGGTGCTAGTTTACCCCTTTTTCGAACCGACTAGACTACCTTCGAAAAAGGTACCCCAGTGGAGTCTCCTTTTATGTTTTTCAGACTCTTTAAATATGAAAAACCACCGAGCTTACCTTCTTTGGGCTCAATAAACTCACATTGAAGGACATTACCATTGTGTGTTTTATTAATCGCATCTACATACCCGCGTCTTTGGCCTAATGTCGGATCCATGTTTCTCTCAACTGAACCATCTAAAGCATGCCTTATACGCAAGCCCTGTAGCACTTTGCCTCTGCATCTTGACACCTTTGGCCCCTGGAGGATTTTTCCTGACTGTCCTTACTTTGAAAATCAGTCTTGTCCCTGTGCCTTGAACTTGTATGTTTGCAACACTCGTTCCTCCTTTGTAACGTAACATTCTTTTATTCTTTTTCCAAAATTATTGAAAAATACAAAAAACAATCAAATATACCCCAAAAAGAGGAAGGGAAAAGTATTTTCTTTGTATTGGCAGCACAATGAGTCTCCCTTGGATAAAGCACATATTTATGTTTGTTCGTCAAACCCTGGGATTTAATATGACCTTAGGAAGTTGTTCCCACTACATTGAGTTGTGTCCTCCTCCATTTGGTTATTATTCCAAACATATGGAGAGTTTGTGTTGCCTCCTGCCTCGTAAAATTATGTTAAAGCCATGCTGCCTGAGTCTCATCATTTGTCGTGCTATTGTCCAAGGGAATTTTTTATCGAGCCTGATTCAGCCCCTCTGCAGTTTGTCTCTTGCCCTCATGCCTGACCATCCTGAACGTCCAATCAAGTGTTTGTTCAAAATCAATGAAGCCTTTAGTCTCATCATCAAGATTCTCTAGTCCATGACTTACAAGCCATCGAAGACCTCTGGGTAGTGAAGTCGTACACTCATATTACACTCCTACCCAAGTTTTGAAGATTTTGAAGTTGTTGCTCAAGCTCTGAAGACCTCATCTCCAGCCATCAGGCCTTATCAGCTTCTAGAAGATGGATACTCTACACATATATCTTATTTATTTTGAGATGTAGCTCTGTTGTGTATTTCTCATGGATACACTTTATATAGTTATATGACATGGATCTACAGTGTAATTGATTGGTAGCCATGATTTTATTTTATCCCAAGCATGGGTATGCCTACCTCAGTGAGACAATTATTATTTTGCAGATGGCAGCTCCCGATTTCTGGTGCCTGGGCTCACTTGTTTGGCACATCGGTGAAGATTGTTAATGTATTTCGGCCATCATATGCTCTTCTAACCTCACACATTAGGGGTCATATGTTATAACCCTAATTTTCACCAGACATGCTTACCTGGCATCAAGCCATCTCAAATTCCTTCTTTGCCAAAACAATGCTGAACAAATCTTCTTAAAAAACCCTTTTATAAAGGCCCACATGCCCTGCTACATTACTGCACACGTGTACATGCTAGCTGACCCAGGACAACCCACGTGTACCTACAAAAGCATGAAAAAAGGAAAGTTGCTGACGGAACACGCAACTTTGGGTAAGTTAACTAAACCTTTCAGCCATGCATGGCTAGACATTCAAACAAATACCTAACTTCTTCTAGCCTACAAAAGAAGGGTTAGGGGTCCCATTTGGAAGAGGAGAATCATAGTAAAGAAACTATACCTGATTGAACATTCCCTTTGTCCCAACCTTTAGCCATCCTTGTGCAAAAAGAAGTATAGAGAAAAGCAGTTGGAAGAAAGTGGAAGAAGAGCCCAGGACCAAGATCGAGGAGCAGTAGTCAACTTTATCATTGTAAGGTATCATTGTGAATTTAATAAAATAATTTCTTTTCCCATCCCGCCATATGAGATTGTCATTATTGGAATATTGATTGTATGATTGATTAAATATCTAACCCATTAGTTCATAGATCAAATGCATGTGGAGTTCTTTGTTTGTCTTTAGTGAATGCAGGTCAGCATCGGGAGGAGAGTTGCAGTCAAAGAATGACTAAGCACGAAAAGGGATCGACATCAAACACAAAGAATAAGGTATGTCAACTTAATCTCTTGAGTCGTGTATTGACATATGAGTAATGGGGGTCTAGGCATGGGATGATGGTAAAAAGTAAGAATCTTTAGGTCATTTCTGCATGCATGATAAAACCCTTAGTGCTAGTCTGTAGGAGGGATTTCCCACCCACAACACTAAGGGAAAGGGTGACAAGTGTATGGGGGAAATAATTCTTAATTAATTATTTAAAATGTGAATTAAATGTGCAAGTGGAAGTCTCAATGATTAGAAAGCGGAGGACGTAAGGAAAGACAACTGTCGAGGATCTTCCCAAACCATCTTCTTCTTCGGTTATGGTATTTTGTTAAAGTTTTAATTGCATTTGGATTCAATTAGTATAATCATTTTTACATAGAACATTAGGATTGTATTTGGTTTGGTATCAGTTGAAGGCCTTGCCGCTTTCTAAAGTTGTTGTCTTTTTTTATTATAAACATCTTGGGTTTAACTATTTCCTTCTATATTGGTAAGAACTTGTCGATCTAGCTATGATTTGAGTTACCTTTCTGATCACTACTTTCGGAAGGAATGCATGGAGGTCGATTTATCTGAAATTATTTTAGCAAGAAGGACTTATTCAAATCATATGAAAACAATACATACAGTAGTAATTTAGTATTGCAGAGTCGTAGCTCATCCATACTGAGTTATTTAGATTTTCTACTTGAAGCAATTGGCGATATTCTTGTTCTGGGTGATTACCAGAATTGATTAACCAACGATCAAGGTCGATTGACCTATGTAGTGGATTTTTATTCTACAATATGTTTATTCTTTACAAATGATAAGAATGGGTGTATTTACAAACCTATCTATGTGCAATTTCATGAATACAGTGGGTTTTTGTTCTCATAGGTAAACTTTATGGATTAAATCGCCTTCTTCCCATTGTTGTATTAATATGATTCTTATAAGTAATATTCCAAACATTATGTGTATGAATCCCTTCTTATTTATTGTTGATCAAACAAATAAATGGATTTCAATGATAATTTTGGGTTAATGGGATCGACCTTCAATTTCTTCCCAAAAATTTGCCCAACGAATGTGAATTTTCCTTTCCTTATGCCCTCGAATTATATGTGTTTTATCTACACGTGGAATGTGTTTTCTTTCTTCCTCACATGGAATTTTTTCTAGATATTTATTCTCTGCATTTTATCTACACCTAGACTGTGTTTTATTTGTTCCTCACATGAAGGTTTTTCCAGAGAATTATTCTCTGTGTTTTATCTACACCTGGACTGCATTTTCTTTCTTCCTCACATGGTGGTTTTTCCAGAGATTTATTATATGTATTTTATTTACACCTGGACTGTGTTTTCTTTCTTCCTCCCACGATGGTTTTTCTAGATATTTATTCTCTGTGTTTTATCTACACTTGGACTGTGTTTTCTTTCTTCCCCACGTGGTAGTTTTTCCAGAGATTTGTTCTCTGTGTTTTATCTACACCTGGACTGCATTTTATTTCTTCCTCCCATGGCATTTTTTCCAGAGATTTATTCTATGCATTTTATCTACACCTGGACTGCATTTTCTTCTTCCTCACATGGTGGATTTGTTCCTATGTTTGTCTAACTAGAGTGGGAATTCCCTTCTTCCTCACATGGCATATTTTCCTCTACGTTGTTTAACTGGAGGTTGATTTCCCTACATCCTCATGTTATCACATTAAGTTGTCAAATGTCGTATGTGTTTGTTGTGAATACCCAAGTCTTCACTCCTGCTCCATCTCTCTCTTTTTTGCACACCATTCCTAGGATCTTTCCCCCTTCTGGTTGATAAATTTGATTCCCCTTTCCGATCAATGATCTATGTTTCCTTAGTATCTTCTTTGACTGATCCTCGGCTCAAGTTTTTTCTATTTTCTTTAAAGGATGAACACATATCATGATTTTGGTCAAATTACCAGTCATCCTTTTTTCCATTGATTAATCTCACAACAGGTCGTTCATATCCTTTGTTTGGGCAGGTATCAGTCGTAAGCACAAAAGGCAACATTCAAAGTAGCCCATTTTAGGATTAAAATGCAAGCAGGGGTTGGGTTCAATTTTCAACAATGGAGATCCCATGAATAGTTCAGATCAACGGCTCTCAGGTGATCGAGATCTCAAATTAGTGCAATGATTAACGACTAGATAGAGGAGTTGAATTTCCAAAGTAAATATGAGCCACTGAAGGCTGAGGACATGCGTCAGTGGATCTCACACTTCAGAGGATTATGCGATCAAGCAGAAAAAAACTCCTGAAGCCTAAACTCCCAAAGTAAATATCGGTCATCCGAACCTAAAGGACACATGGAGGAAGCTCCCTCACTTCAGAGATTTGACACTCCATAGGATTGTGGGAGTTATGAATTGAAAAGTCCTGAAGAGATGAAGCCCAAACTACCGAAATACTTTTGGACCGTTGATCTCAAACCAACAAGGATTGTTGATCTTGGTAGCAGTATCAGCAAAATCCATGAAGTAAATCTCGTTTGTCTAAATCAAGAGGCCACACGTCACCATATCTCTCACTTCGGGAATTAGGCACTTCGGAGGATTGTAAGAGATATGCATGAAAAATCCTAAATCTCGAACTCCTGAATTAATTTTGAGTCGTTGATATTCGCAGCTGGAAGAAGGGTCCATCCTAGAGCGATGCGTGGCAACAAAAGTGGGGTTTTCCCATATCATAGATCATGATCAAATCAACGACTCACATTTATTCGACAGGTAAAAATTGTGCGAGGATTAGTGGCTAGGAAGAATCCCTGGAGTTTCATATCAAGTGCCATGCATCCTTATCCATCGGACGATCATGATTTACTTCAAAACTTCAAGATTTTTTCCTTTGGGAGTTTCTTCTTTCCCATTCCCATTTTCCTTCGAAATAATTTCTCCCAAAGTCAACGGATCTATGCCATGTGTCGTCCTCATATCAAAGGTCACAGTTCATTTCCAAGCTTCAACATTCATTTCAGGCCGCCATGTCACTCTGGACCCGTATTACTCTGGGAAATATACAAAATCTACATGCTTTCCCCTCGAGCTCCAAGTGCCAAAGACACTTGGCACCCATCTGATTAGAGACACATGGAATCCATTTAGCACTAACACATGGAACTCATTTCAAGCATTTTTAGACATGTATTCAACCCATTTTTGAGTGACACATGTCACCCCTCTGTCCGCTAAATGTCAGCATAAAGACGTCAGGCCACCCCGTCAGCTGCGAGAGATAATCCTCTGGGAGGTGTTTTTGTTCAAGTGCCAAGATTAGCGCCATATCCATGCATCGTTTTAATGGATCCTAGAGTTGGTGGGTGGATATAATTTAGAAGTGGCACTAAAGGTAACAGGGTTTCCCAGATCACGAATTTGCATCAGATCAACTACCGTGTTTCATTGCGGGGATGCAACATGCTCGAACGATAAAATTCTTGAGCGGTCCCGCAATTGAAATAATGGTATAGAGAAAGAGATACATGGAGAATGGTGGTGGATTACAGGATCAAAAGCGTTGTAAATCCAAACTGCCTTTTACGGCCCCACAATCACGTGCTCATATAACATCAAATATGAAAGCAGCGCATGGAAGCCTCTTAGGCATTAAGCCTAATCCCAATCCTGATGAGAGATCAGTTAATGAAAAGGGAGTGGTGGTTGAAACTGTTGGCAAATGTTTAACAGGTAGCGTATGCTTGTCATTGATGGAAAGTACAATAGTGAAGATGGCAGGATGAGAGTGTGCATCGATGAAAAACAGGAACAACATAAGCTCAGGAGGAAGTAGTGCAGAGTCGAATGCAATGTGTAGGTGTGCACCAGGGATGAGGTTAACTCATGACTAAAGCTCAAGGGAGATAGCATACTTAGGATCATAGGCGGATCAAAGGTCGAGGTCTTTGACACTTATAAATTCTTCCAAGTAAGAAGGATGTGTAATATTGGAGGAGAAGCATTGGTGATTGTTGGATCCCATCCCGAATTCCCGATGACCGTCAGATATCAATGTAGACAAGAGGAGCGTGTAGATATGGAGGATAGATATCGGGCGTTAGATTCGAGCGTAGGTTCCGACCACCGTTGGATCAAGGAGAACCTACACATTCTTTAAAGTGGAAGGAGTAGAGGGCTCACAAATCCCGACAACATGAGGGTCATCAGGTCTGAATAAAGACAAGAAGAGTGCGTTGAAGAGGAGGATAGATCTCAGGCGTCAGATCTAAGTGCAGGGTTCGACCACCATTGGATCGAGGAAAACCTACACGATCTTTAAAAGTGCAAGGAGTAGAGGGCTCACAAATCCCGAAAGCAGAAGGACCATCCATCTCAGGGGGTTATGTGGAACATTGATCCAAGACCAATTCGGGGTTTCGAGGATCCAGTGTTGGAGATGTCAAAGAATATTGACATCAAGAATCTTGAAATCACGATGTGTGAAATCCCAACTGAATCTGAACCGTCAGATCAAGATGTGATCTAGACCGTCGACCCGACTCACGTCAGCAGACCACGTCAGCTAGGAACATGTGGCACAACCAGGTAATGACAAGTGTCATACTGATTCAACATTGCAGGCACATGTAAGTCACAAATCAGAGTGACACATGGCAGTATTCAACACGTGTCAATCCACGTGTGACGTCAGCAAATGGACACCACTTCGGAGTTTCGAGGATCGCGTGTTGGAAATGTCAAAGAAATAATGCAATAGGAATCATGATTTCACGATATGAAAAATCGCGACTTAAATCACAGTCATTGAATCAAGATCAAATCTGGACCGTTGATTCTAGTCCTTGTCGAAGTTTCGGGGATCGAGAGTTGGACATGTCAAAAATTATTAACATCAGAAATCTCGATATTTCGATATGTGAAATAGCGATGTAATCTGAGCCGTCAGATTAAGGTTGAATCTAGATCGTTGATTCCAGTCCTTGTCGAAGTTTCGGGGATCGAGAGTTGGACATGTCAAATATTATTGACATCAGGAATCCCTATATCACGATATGTGAAATCGCGATGTAATCTGAGCCATCAGATTAAGGTTGAATCTGGACCGTTGATTCCAGTTCTTGTCGGAGTTTTGGGGATCGAGAGTTGGACATGTCAAAGATTATTGACATCAGGAATTCTGATATTGCGATATGTGAAATCATGATGTAATTTGAACCGTCAGATCAAGTGTTGATTGGAGGGCTACTGATGCACGACATAGTGAAACTACCAGAAACCATTGATGGTGTCTGCTAGAGAATTCGAAGAGACCCCTGTGTGATCGCCAGAGGAGATGAAGAGTCTCCAAGCTTCGTCCAAGTGAAGGAAGACTATTTTTAGAAGGGATTGATAGATGGATGAGCATGGAAGCCTGTAACTAAAATAGAGAAGGTGAGCTCGACTGTCATAGAGAAAACGAAGAGTCTCAACTTCCAGAGAGGCTGAGGAATCTCAACATAACATCCAGTGATGCTGAATGCCTGGGAAAACAGCCAGAGAAGCTGAAGAGTTATGATGATGATCATGCAGAGCACTCGAGAGGTGGAGGAGATTGGCGCAGTATGAGAATGCAGAGGAATGGTGAATATTGCATGCACAAGATGCACAAAATCTATATATACACGGTACAGAGAAGAGAAGGGGTGCGGTCGCTATTGGAGTTTGTTGTGGTTGTTGTTGGTGAAGGTGATTCATGTTTGAAGAAGGAGGAGAGTGCAGCAGCTGAATAGCACAGAAGAGTAACTGTGCAGTGAATGGACATGGCGCATAAAGCATAAAAAGAAGAAGAACAGATAGCGCAAGTGATGTGTGCAGAAAGGCAATGAGGCAGGCAGAGCAACGAAATTCAGCAGAACAATGATGAGTCTGGTAAGCCATTGT
>ML784181.1:69650-127831 GCA_009831015.1 Picea engelmannii
CATTTGCAAGATGTCAAAAGGATATTCAGGTACTTAAAAGAAACAATGACTTATGGTCTGTGGTATCCCAGAAATCAAAGTCTTCAGTTGACTTCTTATTCAGATGCAGATTGGGCAAATTGTGTTGATGAGAGAAAAAGCACGAGTGGAGGAGCATTCTTCTTGGGTAACTCCTTAGTAGCCTGGCTTAGTAAAAAGCAAGGTTCCATTTCTTTATCAACCACAGAGGTAGAGTACATTGCTGCTGCTACCTGTTGCACATAGGTATTATGGATGATTCAGACACTTGCAGACTTAGAGGTAAAATATACTGCACCGATCCCAATTCATTGTGATAACACAAGTGCCATCAGTGTGTCTAAAAATCCTGTCCTCCACTCCAAGACAAAACATATTCCCATAAAATATCATTTTCTGAGAGAGAAGGTGACCAATCAGATTGTTCAGGTCCATTACATTCCCACTACAGAACAAATTGCAGACATATTTACTAAGCCCCTAGCCAAGACATCGTTTGAATATATCAGACAGAAGTTGGGTGTTATTTCATTTCACACCTAAAAAGTCCATCTTGTTAGGGGGAGTTTTACATTGTTTGAATATCTAATGCCTCCTAAAATTACTGCAATAGCTAAGAGGGAGCATGTCTCTTCTTTGACATTGATGTCAAAGGGGGAGAAAAGAATTTGGGTGCCTTAGTTGCCATCAATGCCAAAGGGGGAGATTGTTGGCAAATGTTTAATAGGTAGCGTATTCTTTTCATTGATGGCACGTACAACAGTGAAGATGGTAGGATCAGAGTGTGCATTGATGAAAAACAGGAACAACATAAGCTCAGGAGGAATTAGCGCAGAGTCGAATGCAGTGCGTAGGTGTGCACCAGGGATGAGGTTAACTCATGACTAAAGCTCAAGGGACATAGCGTACTTAGGATCACAGGCGGATCAAAGGTCGAGGCCTTTGACACTTAGAAATTCGTCCAAGTAAGAAGAATGTGTAATCTTGGAGGAGAAGCGTCGGTGATCGTTGGATCCCATCCCGAATTCCCAATGATCGTCAGATCTCAATGTAGACAAGAGGAGCACACAGATTTGGAGGATAGATCTCGGGCGTTAGATCCAAGTACAGGGTCCGACCACCGTTGGATTGAGGAGAACCTGCACGTTCTTTAAAGTGCAAGGAGTAGAGGGCTCACAAATCCCGACAGCATGAGGGCCATCAGATTTGAATAAAGACAAGAAGAGCACGCTGAAGAGGAGAATAGATCTCAGGCGTCATATATGAGCGTAGGGTCCGACCACCATTGGATCGAGGAAAACCTACACGATCTTTAAAAGTGCAAGGAGTAGAGGGCTCACAAATCCTGAAAGCAGGAGGACCGTCCATCTCAGGGGGTTATGTGGACCGTTGATCCAAGACCATTTCGGGGTTTCGAGGATTGAGTGTTGGAGATGTCAAAGAATATTGACATCAAGAATCCTGAAATCACGATGTGTGAAATCTCGACTGAATCTGAACCATCAGATCAAGATGTGATCTAGATCGTCGACCCGACTCACGTCAGCAGACCACGTCAGCTAGGAACATGTGGCACAACCAGGTAATGACAAGTGTCAGACTAATTCAACATTTCAAGCACATGTAAGTCATGAATCAGAGTGACACGTGGTAGTATTCAACACGTGTCAATCCACGTGTGACGTCGGCATATGGACACCACTTCGGAGTTTCGAGGATCGTGTGTTGGAAATTTCAAAGAAACAATGCCACAGGAATCTCAATTTTGCGATATGAAAAATCATGACTTAAATCACAGCCGTTGAATCAAGATCAAATCTGGACCGTTGATTCCAGTCCTTGTCAGAGTTTCGGGGATCGAGAGTTGGACATGTCAAAAATTATTGACATCAGGAATCCCGATATCGCGATATGTGAAATCGTGATGTAATCTGAGCCGTCAGATTAAGGTTGAATCTGGACCGTTGATTCCAGTCCTTGTCAGAGTTTCAGGGATCGAGAGTTGGACATGTCAAATATTATTGACATTAGGAATCCCGATATCGCGATATGTGAAATCACGATGTAATCTGAGCCGTCAGATTAAGGTTGAATCTGGACCGTTGATTCCAGTCCTTGTCAGAGTCTCGGGGATCGAGAGTTGGACATGTCAAAGATTATTGACATCAGGAATTCCAATATCATGATATGTGAAATCGTGATGTAATATGAACCGTCAGATCAAGTGTTGATCGGAGGGCTACTGATGCACGACATAGTGAAACTACCCGAAACCATTGATGGCGTCTGATAGAGAATTCGAAGAGACCCCTGTGTGATCGCCAGAGGAGATGAAGAGTCTCCAAGATTCGTCCAAGTGAAGGAAGACTATTTTTAGAAGGGATTGACAGATGGATGAGAATGGAAGCATGTAACTAAAACAGAGAAGGTGAGCTCTACTATCACAGAGAAGACGAAGAGTCTCAACTTCCAGAGACACTGAGGATCTTCAACATAACATCCAGTGATGTTGAATGCGTGGGAAAACAGCCAGAGAAGCTGAAGAGTTACGATGATGATCACGCAAAGCACTCGAGAGGTGGAGGATATTGGCACGGTATGAGCATGCAGAGGAATGGTGAATATTTCATTCCCAAGATGCACAAAATTTGTATATACACGATACAGAGAAGAGAAGGGGTGTGGTCGTTATTGGAGTTTGTTGTGGTTGTTTTTGGTGAAGGTGATTCATGTGTGAAGAAGCAGGAGAGTGCAGCAGCTGAATAGCACAGAAGAGGAACTGTGCAGTGAATGGACATGGCGCACAGAGCATAAAAATCATAAGAACAGACAGTGCAAGTGATGTGTGCAGAAAGGAAATGAGGCAAGCAGAGCAACGAAATGCAGCAGAATAGTGATGAGTCTGGTAAGCCATTGTTGAAAATCATATCACTGTAATAAGTTTTAGTAGCAAAGATTTATATTTCAGGGTGGTTGAGCGGAGCTAGGGAGGACTGGTGTCCTCAAAGGTTCAAGTGGGTGCTTGAACATAGGGAGTTGGTGCTTCCTTCTAGTTGGTGCCAGAGAAACCAGGGAGTTGGTGCTTCCTTCTAGTCGGTGCTAGAGAAACCAGGGAGTTGGTGCTTCCTTCTAGTGGGTGCTAGAGAAAAGAGAGGGTTGGTGCTCTCGGCAAGTTGCAGCTTGCAAAACTGAGGTTGTAGCCTCAGTATGAGTTGGTTCTCATATGTATGATACTGTAAAGAATGTAACTATTACTTATCATATAAAGAAAAAGAGGTTTTACCCTGCATGGGTTTCCTCGAGAAATATATGTCTCTGTGTTTCTCATATATGTGAATGATGTTGAAAGTGTTATTGTTTATTTCCCTGCATTATTGTGATCATCATTCAGTGTCTCTACAAAGAGTTTAAAAGAACCATAATTTTTTAAGCACGGTAACAACTGATTCACCCCCCCTCTCATTTGTCCAATAGAAACCTCGACTCAATCCATAAATAGAAGGCGTGGAGGATGTGGCTGTGGAGAAAAAACTTTCATCCCAAGGTACCACGATGGATGATTTTTTATGTAGGTCCATGTTGAGCTGAGTTTGTGTCTGACAGGAGGATACACTCACAGTCTGATAGAAGAAGGTGCATACAAAAGGATTTGAATGGGTGGCTAGATCACACCCCTGGTAGTTCAAGACTGATCTAAGTATAAATAGATCAGTTCAAGATTTTTTTAAGGTTGTCAACTGATTGAGACAAGATCCCTACTGTGTATTTTGATGCCAGAACTGTTCTATGGTTACGTATCAAATTTGAGACTTTTTCATTAATAGAAGTCAACTTCTTTCATCTCTTTTTTTAAATTGTGCTAAACAACTAGGGCATGGAGGATCTAGTCGAGGGTTGTGGTTCTATTGTAATGTAGGTTTGATTACAGTAGTGTTGTGACCAATTTTAGTCAGCTTCCTTGTTACCTTATTTCCCCTTATGTTGAAAGGCTTGTGCATGGAGGATCCAGTCGAGTTGTTGTAGTTGTGTGATAATGTAGGTTTGATTATTATGTTGTTGTGACATATTTCAGTGTCTGAAACTTGAGTTCAAGAGTGCTCTTGAGCCTAATTTTTTCTTCACCAAGCTACTTGAAAGTCAAATGCCCATAGAAGTATTGTTCACTTCTCTTAGTAAGTCTTCCTTCTTCTCACACTTAAACTTAAATCACTGACTGAATTTAATGAGGACCTCACTTCCATGTGTGTTGCTTGTCCAGTTTCAGTGTTAAAATCATTCTTGTACCGAGTTCCATCCATTTTACCTCCACTCATAAAACCAACATCCAACAAACATTATGATGGGTACTGGGCTTATCCTCTTGCAATATGAGGGTGACTCTCAGTGCTAACATTCATGGCATCATTTCCGGGGAACGAATTGAAGACATTTCCCCAGGATAGAATGACAAAGAAATTATGATTCTGAAGGTGCATCAGAAATCAATAACTTGGAGATTGCAACTTTCACCTGGCGAATCCACTGTTCTAGTTGTGGCTCCCAAAAGAAAACACACGAGGTCTACTTGACAACTACTTCTGGCTACACTTGAAGCTGACCTAGAAAATATTATCAGAAAAGGAAAGACCTCTCAAGAAGGTATTTCAACTGATGTACCAGGTGATTCTGATAATTTACATAATTCTTCTTAAAAAACTCCAGTAGTTGCATATAATTCTCCTTTTATACCATCTTTTGGATTTTCCAGAAGTTTAAATTTTGGGAGTATCCCTGTTGAATTCTCCCCTTCTAGGACATATTTTGAAGAAATTTTTGACACCCCTATTTCCCCTGATATTGTAAAGTGGTTTAGACCCAAAAACTTATAATATTGTCCCACCTTGGGTCTTCTTACTCCTCCTCCTATCATAGTCGCTTCATCTAAAAAGGGGGAAACTTATTTTCCTTTGAACCCCATATCATTCTTCCACAACACTCAGTCGTTTCCTCTTTCTCATAGAAACACAATGACAGTCCTACCTACCCAGACTCCATCTCCCCCTGGTTCTCCTATAGTTCACATCCCAATGGCAAATGCTAATCCTCGTAGAAATAGAATGGATTCCATTGTGCCTGCTAAATATGTCGCTCTTGTTTTACCTCAGCCTATGAATGCCTTCCCAATTTGAGATTACCTCAAGTACATGCCCAAGTTTACAGGAGAGGAAGACAAAACTGTTGAAGAACACCTTTCATCTTTTTACAATTATGAAAATAATCTTAATATTGAAAATGAAGATGTTTGGGAGTTTTTGTATAGATCCTTGATGGCGAGGCTAGAAAATGGTTCAAGGGCTTGAATCCTAGATCTATCGATGGGATTGAAGCTCTAGACGATGCATTTTTAAGACATTGGGGGGATAAAAAAGATTTCCTTTATTATATTACAGAGTTTGGGTAACTTAGGAGAGAAGAGGGGGAATCTGTCTCAAACTTCTCCAAGAGATTTAATAATATGTACAATAATATCCCTACTGATATTAAACCTACTTAAACCTCTACCAAGATCACTTATGCTAGTTCTTTTGACCTTGATTTTTGCCTTCTGCTAAGAGAAAGAAGAGCTACCTCCTTGGCTCATATGCAAGACACAACCCTTGAAGTAGAATCCAATATACTAGTAGTTGATAAGCTTAGGAGTAAGGATGATAGAGACATGAGAAAAGGTAGGGATGAAGCTTCAACCTCTGGTTCCTCTGCTTCCCACCCTCAAGTTGATGAGTTAACAAAGTTGGTAAAATAAATTTCTGCAGAAATGGATAAATTTAAATTTCAGGGGAAACGGGGCTATAAGAATGCCCAAAATATTGACAATAGGGGTAATTTCAGGAGACCAAATAATGCCCCTCAGATCATTCAGAGGGATTAAAGAAATAGGGATAGGGATGATAAAAAAATCCAACCCCCTCTCCAAAATAGCCTAGTTACTGATGAGGGAGGAGAGGAAGAAGAAACCGATCCTGAAATCCATTATCTTGGTGACATATATTCATCCCCTCATTTAACTCAGTCTACATATGAAGAGTCCCTCTTGAATAGCCAGCTAAATGAGATGAGAAAAGGGGAATGGACCAATGGAAATCCAAATAGATACAACCTCAGGTCTAAGAAGAAAGAGGGAAATCCTGATATTCCTGAGAAGCCTACTAGAACAGAGCATCCTATTAAGGAGGTGGCAACTAATAACAAAGAAAAAGAGGCACAATACCCCTAGACAGTCGTTAAAGGCCCTATCTGAGAAGTGAAGGATATTATGAAGCCTCCCTCCTCATTTATATTAGAGAATGAGATTCAAAAGATTAAGATCCCTATACCTTTTTTGGAGCTAGTTAAGCATGAGGATTTCAAAAGGTACCTCTCTAAAGTACTGCAGCCTGAGCCTTCATCTTATTGCATGGATTCAGTCAACCTCCAAGATGAAAATCCTATTGTCATACTGGGACCTTTGGTGGAGGATAGAGATGACTCCTCCCCTCCTTTCTATACCTCATTGAACATCCATGATAAGGTGTTGCACAACGTCTTGATGGATTCAGGGGAATCTCACAATCTCATGCCTAAGATTGTCATGGAGGAACATGGGTTGGAGGTTACAAAAACTTACCATGACCTATACTCGTTTGATTCCAGGAAGGTGAATTTCCTCGGGGTTATCAAAGACTTGGTTTTTTCCTTGTTCCAGTTGCCAATTAAAAGTGCGGTCATGGATATTGTGGTGGTTGATGTCCCCCCTATGTTTGGGATGCTCTTGTCTAGATATTGGATTAAAATATTGGGGGGCACGTTTCAGATGGATATTTCATATGCCATTATTCCTGTGTTTGGGGGGAAGCATGGAAGGATTTACAGGGAAGCTCAACTTGCTTACATTATCAGTGATGAAGCAAATCCGACCAACCACCCCATTTTCATAGTAGACAATGATCTAGGAACCAGTATGTTACAAATCATTGATGGTCCTCGAGCATCTATTGAAATAAAAAATCAGCCCATCACATCTTGTGAAGACCCTCCTTCCAATATCTCTATTTGGAAAATGTTTTTTGATGGAGCCTCTTCCAGGGAAAGTGTTGGGGCTAGGGTAGTTTTCATTTCCTCAACCCAAGAGACCGTATCTTTGTCTTATAAGCTTGAATTTGAAACAACAAACAATGTGGCAGAATATGCGGCTCTTGTTTTGGGTTTGACAGCTTCCAAAGACATGAAGATTGAGGAGCTAGTAGTATTTGGAGATGATGAGTTAATTCCACATTAGGTCAGAAATTTGTATCAGGATAACCACCCCAGGTTAAGGGCCTACAAAAATGAAGTCTGGGATCTTGTTGACAATTTCTTCTTGAATTTGAATATCTCTTTTGTTCCAAGAGAGGAGAACATTGTGGAAAATTCCTTGGTTGTTTCAACAAGTTCAAGGTTCCTTTTCCCCCTAAACTCAAGTATGATGTGGAGGTAAAATAAAAGCCCTTTATTCCTGACAATGTCAAACATTGGAAGATTTTTTAGGATGATATTGAGATAAAAAAAGTTTCTTCAGACTGTGGATGAATTCACTGATTTTCATATTGATCAAGATCATGATATTGAAGAAAGCCCTCATGATGATGTTTTCCTAAATAAAATTGTTGACCATCATATTGTTCGGTTGCCAAGTAACCATATTCCAAAGGGCTTGTCCCCTTGGAAAAATTGTTTGACAGAAATGATGTTGCTGTAAAGATTAAAAGTTCAACTGAAGAGTCTGATGTGACTGAATTCAATTTAGGATCAGAGGAGGATCCCAAATACGTCAAGTTGTCTAGAAGTTTGTCAAAGGAGCAAAGGGATGAGTATGTCAAGATTTTGAAGGAGTTTGTTGATGTGTTTTCTTCGAAATATGAAGATTTAAGGACATATGACACCGACATCATTGCAAATAAGATCCCTTTGAAAGAAGAGGCCAAACCTTTCAGGCCAAAACTCAGACAAATAAATCCTATGTTGTTGTCTATTATGGAAAAATAAGTAAAGAAGTTGTTGGATGCCTAGATCATCATCCCCTTGAGATATTCATAATGGGTGGCTAATTTGGTACTTTTGAGGAAGAAAAATGGGGAAATCAAATTATGTGTAGATTTCAGGAATTTGAACAGGAGCTCCAAAAAGGATAACTACCCCTTGCCAAATATGGAGCACATTTTGTAGAATGTGACTGATTCATCTAGGATGTCCATGATTGATGGATTTTCTAGCTACAATCATATCTTTGTCCTTCCTGAAGATAGAGAAAAGACAACCTTCACTACTCCTTGGCACACATTCATATATGCTAAAATTCCCTTTGGATTGATGAATGTAGGAGCAACCTTCCAACGATCCATGGACATTGCCTTTGTTGCGGAAAAAGATAAATTCATAGTCATCTATCTAGATGACATTATATTATTCTCAAGGTATGATAAAGAGCATTTCCATCATCTAAAGAAAGTCTTCTTGAAGTGCAGAAGGTTTGGTCTGTCCCTCAATCCTACAAAATCTATGTTTTCTATGAGGGAGGGTAAATTATTAGGGCATATTGTGTCAGTATAAGGGGTAATAATTGATCCAAGTAGAGTAGAGGCCATCCAAGCCTTGTATTTTCCCAGATCCAAGAAATAGATTCAGTTTTTCTTGAGTAAAATCAACTTTCTGAGAAGATTAATTTCTAATTTTTCTGAGTTGTTTAAGCACATTACAACCATGCTTAGAAAGGGGAGTGAGGTAAAAGGACTGCTGAGTCCAGAAATAATTTTGACCAAATCAAAGGGGCTCTGATTGAAGCACCTTTGTTCATCAGCCCTGACTATTCTAAGGAGTTTCTGATTTTTTCTTTTACCTCATCTGATGCATTGACTGCAGTTTTTCTACAGAAAAATATAGAGGCGTTAGAGTAGCCCATCTCCTTTTTCAACAGAGAATTGAGGGATGCAAACATGAGATATGATATCATGGAGAAGCAGGCATATGCTTTGGTGAAATCCCTAAAGTCTTTCAGGACCTATGTTATGCATTCAAAGATCATTGCATATGTCCCCTCAGCCTCACTAACGGATATATTGATCCAACCTAACATAGATGGGAAGATAAGAAAATGAATTGCCAAAATTTTGGAATTTGACCTCGAAATAAAGTCCACTAATTGGTAAAGGGCCAAGGTTTATCCAGACTACTAGTTGAAGCAAACTGCAAGGCTTTAGGGGTTAATTTCATAAACATAAACCCATAAAATCAGAAAACTGAGATTGCTAAGATCAGACTCAATTTGGCAGAATGCACCTGGTATAAAGATATCATATATTTTCTGCAGAAGTTGAGGCCTCCTGATGGTTTGGAAAATAACAAGGCAAGAGCTTTGAAACTCAAAGAAATTAAATATTGTCACAGTGATTGGGTTTTGTATTGGAAGGATCCTTGGGGAGTTTTGTTAAGATGTCTAGACCCACAAGAATCTCAAAATGCCATACCAAATTTTCATTACAGCTTATGTGGAGGACATCATTTCTAGAGGACCACAGCCTACAAGATCCTCAGAGTTGGGTATTTTTGGCCCAACCTTTTTACTGATGTTTGTGCAAATATTAGAGCTTTTTTCAAGTGTCAAAATTTTTCTGGAAAGCAGCAGATCAAATATTTTCCTTTGAAGCCTGTAATGGTTTCTAGACCTTTTTAGTAGTGGGGTATTGAATTCATTGGATAGATCCACCCAGCCTCAAGTGGCCAACATAAGTGGATTTTGAATGCCACTGATTATTTCACCAAATGGATAGAAGCAATCCCTACAAGGAGTGCCTCCCACAAGGTGATCATTAGCTTCCTTGAAGATATCATGTCCAGATTCGGTTGTCCAAGCAGGATTGTTACAGACAATGTTGCCTCTTTCAAAGATGAACTATTAATCACGTTCTATGAGCATTATGGGATTACAGAATTCCATTCCACTCCCTACTACCCTCGGGGAAATGGTTTATTAGAGTCCTCCAACAAAATCCTCATAAAGATCATAACAAAATTGTTAGAAGACAACAAGAAAGCATGGGACTCAAAGCTGAAATTTGCCTTATGGGCTGATAGAGTTACAACAAAAAGGTCACTTGGCATTTCCCCTTTTCATCTTTTGTATGGGGTTGAGGCTATTTTTCCTACTCATCTTTCCTTTCCTGTGGAAAAATTCCTCCAGGACTGCCAAGGAGACCCCGATGATATGGTCAGGAGGATACGACAGCTGGTAGAAGTGCAACAGATCATAGAGCAGCTACTTGATAAAGCGCATGATCATCAACAAAAAATAAAATGAGCCTTTGACAAGAGGGAAAGCAAGGAATATTTCCAGCTAGGAATTTTGTGCTCAAATGGGATGCCCCCAAGCAAGACAAAGGAAAACATGGTAAATTCAAAGCCTTGTGGATTGGTCCCTTCAAGATTGCAGAGGTATTTTCAAACAACACTTATAAATTGCAGAACTTGGAGGATTCCAAAGTTTTTGGTGGCCCTATCAATGGGTACTTTCTGAAAAAGTATTGTGTTTAAGCCATGATCGACATTCCACCATTGTAATTACCACTTCTTTTTTATTTCTATTTTGAATAAGAGACTCCATAACCCAAAGCTAAGGCAATGGAACTACGCTTTCTTGGCAGCTCGTAGGGAGCATGCCATCCTCTGTGGAGCCAAATGTTATCACATAAAGTTGTCAAAGGTTGTATGTGTTTGTTGTGAATACCCAATTTTGCACCCCTACTCCGTCTCTATTTTTTGCACACCATTCCTATGATTTTTTCCCCTTTCTGTTTTATAAATTCGATTCCCCTTTCTGATCAATGATATGGTTTTCCTTAGTATCTTGTTTGACTAATCCTCGGCTCAAGGTTTTTCTTTTTTCTTTAAAGGATGAACACATATCGTGATTTTGGTCAAATTACTAGTCATCCTGTTTTCCATTGATTAATATCACAACAGATCATCCAAGTCCTTTGTTTTCGCAGGTATCAGCCTTAAGCACAAAACACAACATTCAAAGCAGCCCATTTCGGGCTTAAAATGAAAGCAGTGGTCGGGTTCAATTTTCAACAATGAAGATCCCATGAATAGTTCAGATTGGCGTCTCTCGGGCAATCATGATCTCAAAGTATGCGCAAGGATTAACGACTAGACAGAGGAGTCGAAGTCCCGAAGTAAATATGAGCCATTGAAGGTTGAGGACACGCGTCAGCAGATCTCACACTTCAGAAAATTTACTTCAGTGGGTTGTGTGAGAAAGCAGAAGAAAAATCCCAAAGCCCAAACTCCCAAAGTAAATCTCAACCATCTGAACCTAGAGGACACGTGGAGGCAAATTCCTCACTTAAGAGATTCGACACTCCGGAGGATTGTGGGAGTTATGCATTGAAAAGTCTTGAAGAGACAAAGCCTGAAATCATGAAATAGCTATGGACTGTTGATATCAAACCAACAAGGAATGTTGATCTTGGTAGCAGTATCACTAGAATCCCTGAACCCCTAAAGGTCCTGAAGTAAATCTCGATCGTTTAAATCAAGAGGCCACACGTCACCAGATTTCTCACTTCAGGAATTCAACACTTCGAAGGATTATAAGAGCTATGCATGAAAGGTCCTGAAGCCCAAATTCCTGAAGTAATTGTGAGTCATTGATCTTTGCAGTAGGAAGCAGGGTCCATCCTAGAGAAACAAGTGGCAACAAAATTGGGGTTTTCCCATATCATATATCATGATCAAATCAACAACTTGCATGTAATTGACAGGTCAAAATTGTGTGAGGATTAGTGGCCAAGTAGAAGAATCAGAGTTGCATATCAAGCACCACGTGTCCTCCCTCGGACGATCATGATTTACTTTGGAACTTTGGGAGTTTTTCCTTCGGCAGTTTCTACTTTCCCATTCCCATTTTCCTCTGACGTAATTTCTCCTAAAGTCCACGGATCTTTGTCGTGTGTCCTCCTTAGATAAATGGTCGTGGTTCCTTTCCAAACTTCAAAATTCATTTCAATCCGCCATGTCACTTTGGGCCCGTATTACTCCAGGAAATATGCAAAATCTACATGCTTTCCTCCCAAGCTCCAAGCGCCGAAGACACTTGGAAACCATCTGATTAGAGACACATGGCATCCATTTAGCACTGACACATGGCACTCATTTAAATCATTTTTATACATGTCTTCAACCCATTTTTGAGTGACATGTGTCACTCCTCCATCTGTGACATGTCAGCATAGTGACATTAGGTCACCCCGTCAGCTATGGGAGATCATCCTCTGGGAGGTGTTCTTGTTCAAGTTCCAATATTAGTGCCATATCCATGCACGGTTTTTAATGGATCCTAGAGTTGGTGGGTAGATAGACTTTAGCAGTGGCACTAAAAGTAGTAGGGTGTCCCATATCACAGATTTGCATCAGATTGAAGGCCATGTTTCATTGCGGGGATGCAACATGATCGAACAATACAATTCTTGAGTAGTCCCACAATTGAAACCATGGTATAGTGAAATATCTACGTGGCAAATGGTGGTGGATTCCAGGATCAAAAGCGGTGTAAATCCAAACTTCCTTTGACGGCCCTGCAATCACGTGCTCACATAGCATAAAATCCAAAAGCAATGTGTGGCACCCCCCTAGGCATTAAGCCTCATCCTGATCCCGATGAGAGATCAGTTAATGAAAATGGAGTGGTGGTTGAAACCTTGACTCACTCCATAAATAGAATGCGTGGAGGATGTGGGCATGGAGACAGAAATGTCAGCCCAAGGTACCGCAATGGGTGATTTTTTCTGCATGCCCATGCTGAGATGAGTTTGTGTCTGACAGGAGGATACACGCACAGTCTGATAGAATAAGGAGCAGACGAAAGGCTTTGAATTGGTGCCTAAATCACACCCATGGTAGTTCAGGACTAATCTGAGTATAAATAGATCAGTTCAAGATTTTGTTAAGGCTGTCAACTGGTTGAGTCGAGCTCCCTACTGTGTATTTTGATGCCAGAACCGTTCTCTGGTTATGTATCAAATTTGAGACATTCACATTAATAGAAGTCAACTTATTTCATCTCTTTATTTAAACTGTGCTAAAACACTCAGGCATGGAGGATCCAGTTGAGGGTTGTGGTTCTATTGTAATGTAGGTTTGATTACAGTAGTGTTATGACCAATTTTAGTCAGCTTCCTTATTACCTTATTTCCCCTTATGCTGAAAGGCTCGGGCATGGAGGATCCAATCGAGTTGTTGTAGTTTCATGATAATGTAGGTTTGATTATGATGTTGTTGTGACATATTTCAGTGTCTGAAACTTGAGTTCAAGAGCGCTATTGAGCTTGAGTTTTTCTTCACCAATCTGCTTGAAAGTCGGATTCCCATAGAATTCTTGTTCACCTCTCTTACTAACTCTTCAGTCTACTCACAATTAAACTCAAATCACTGACTAAAGTTAATGGGGACCTCACTTCCATGTGCATTGCTTTTCCAATTTTAGTGTTAAAATCATTCTTGTACTGAGTTCCATCCATTTGACCTCCACTCATAAAACCAACATCCACCAAACATTTTGATGGGTATTGGGATTATCCTCTTGCAATCTGAGGATGACTCTCAGTGATAACACCTCCCATAGAGTATTTTCCTCTATGTTTTGTCTAACTGGACTGTGATTTCCTCCTTTGTCAAATGGATGGTTTAACTTTGCATTGTATCCGACTTGCTCAATGATTTTATGAAACTTGACCTGATTTTACCCAATAAATTTGATGAACCCGACTAGTGTTTTAACCTAGAATTTACTCAACGATTTTTTTAACCTACTTTGTGTTTTGCAGGGAATTTACTCTATGAATTTACTTGAGGATATTCTCTGTTTTTTCCCATTAATCTCTCCGAGTGTTTCGCCAAGAATGTACTCTGTGAATTGGGTGGGTGAGATTCCTTATAATTTGTCCATTAAGTGGTTAACACTTGTCAATGGATATGAAAAGTTCAAGCCTTGAGTTCTCCTTTGTATGAAAATGGGTTGGATCCTTCTTTGTTTAAAAAAAATGATTTAATTTGGGGATGAATTCTTTATCTCAAATGCCTAGATTTAATTTAGCGTTAAACCTTACTTTTATTGCTCATTAAGCCTTGATTTTTTTTAACCCCTTTTTATTTGACATGTGAGTTGTCCTACAGACCCTTATTTATTACTTATTATGTTAATCTTCCTTAAATTCCTTTTTCATATATGTAAATAAATTGGAATTATATCCTTTGTTTTTATAATTGATTTAGTTCTTAATTACAAGTATAAGGGTTAACTTAGGTCATCTTATATTCATTGCTTAACAAAATTGGTCTTCTTAAATCCTTGGTATGGTGATGCATTTGATTGAAATCCATACTTATGTCTCATTATGAAGTGACCTTTTATAGTACTTTATTGGATTTTTAAGATAGTATTGAGTCCTTATATGTGACTAAATAAGATTGGGCCTTCCTTAATTCCCTCCATGGAACTATATATTTACCTGGGTTCCTTCATTTTGGGTCCTTATTTAATTATTTAATTAGAATTATAAGTCAACTCTAAGTTCTTTGTATTATTGTTTAATAAGACTCGATATTTTTGGTTTATAGATGGATACGTAATGTAAGTAGTGTTGACTTAATGTATGGTTTGAGAGGATCCATCCTCGCATGGGTTCTCATAATGAATATGGAATTTGGAATTCCCTCTCATGCTCCTAGAAGATGCCATTAAAATGAGTTGTATAGTTATGCTACCTGAGATTAAGTTTGAATTGCTCTCTTGATTTATTTATCTTTATGAATATCCTATTTCTCCTTTGCACACCTTGTTGCTTGAAACAATGATAGGGTTTATTAGAATATCATGTTGCACCATTAAACATTGTTGATGTATGATTGAATCTATGTGATTAGATCTCTTTGTGCAGTGAATTAAATTGATGAAACTCTTGCACCTTAAATTTAATGTGATGTATGATTGAATTTATGTGATTAGATTTCCTTGTGCAATGAATAATATTGATGATTACTCTTGCGCCTTAAATTTAATGCAATTGCGTTTATGTGATTAGATTTCTTTGCGCAATGAATAAAAATTGATGATTTCTATTACGCCTTGGAATTAATGTGATGTATGATTGGTTATTAGAATTCTATTGCACCATATATTATCTTTGATGTATGGTTTATTGAGTATTCAGACTTCTCTTGCAACATGAATAATATCGATGTATGAATGATTGAGTATTTAAATTTTCTTTCGCCATGAACAACAATGATGTTGATTGATTGAGCTAGTTGGTTTTCGACTTGATTGTGTTAGTGGGATTTAGAAACCTCCTTGTTCCTCAGAAAATTTTCCATCCCCGTGGTCAAAATTAATCAGATGAATCCTAGGCTTGAGCGTTTCGTATGTGTCGTGAAGGTCCTAACCATGTAGGATAAATTGGGCAGGTAGTTATTTTATATTCAGTGTCTGGTTGATCATTACTCATATTTTTCTTTAGTTGATTGTGATGTGTTGAATGAATTCGTTATTTATTTTTTCGTTGAACATGTGTCAATGTTGTTTATGCTAGTGTGTTGGACTTGGGTCGTCATTTATTTCGAGGACGTGTCGCTTGTAATTCCGTTCATTATGATTTCATGTTTATTATGAGTTGCTATGAATTATGTATTGACGTTAATTTCCTAGTGCTTTAAAAATTACCTATTACATCGTTGTTGTCGTAAAGGCAGGGTCGTTACATTTATGATTATACTACATATGATATATTGAATTCCAATGATAAATTGTTGAAGAATAAATTGTGCATAAAAGTACTATAATTGCTCATTACTAATTCACCCACCCTCTAAGTAATCCAACAACTGGTATTAGAGCAGCTCCTTCAAGAAGTAGTCTAACCACTAGAAGCAGATCATGGATCATGCTAGGATTGAGGTGCCACAATTTGATGGTGAGAACTATGCATTCTGGAGAAAAATAATCAAAACTTATATTCAAGCACAAGGATTTGATGTTTGGCAATCAATAGTAGATGGATACAAAGCACCTGCTACTCCCTCAACATATAGATATGGAAATAAGCTCGAAGAAAGTGATTCAAAGGCTAGAAATGCTATCGAGAATGGTGTGACTCAAGCGATACATACCAAAATTATGCATTGTGATTCTGCAAAAGAAATTTGGGATAAAATGAAGACTATTTACGAAGGAGATATGAAAGTTAAGGAAGCCAAAATTCATATTTTAAGAGCCATTTTTGAACAATTGAAGATGAATGAATATGAAAACATAGCATCCTACTTTTTACGATTCGACGAAATAGTAAATAGTATTAAAGGCTTGGAATATGAGATAAAGGAATAGGTCATTGTGAAAAAGGAATTAAGATCTCCACCAATGAGGTTTGATTAAAAAATTGCATATCTAGAAGAAAGAGAGGACCTAAATACAATAACCATGGATGAGTTGCATGGGATACTCACAACTTATGAGATGAGGATATAGTAGGACAATCTAGTCATGAAGGAATCAACATTCAAAGAATCCAAGAAGACAAGTAAGAAATATAAACATAAGGAAAATTCATATTGTAGTTGCAGTGATGATTCAGAGGAAGATGAAGAAGTGGATAACTTTGTCAGAATGTTGAAACCAGGAACCAACAAATACAAAGGTAAGATTCCATTAATTTTTTTTTAGTTGTGATGGTGTTGGCCATTTTGATAATAAATGTCCTTATAGGAAAATGAAATGAAATGAAGAAGAAGAAGACCCTAACAAGAAAAAACAAATTCAAAAGGGTAGAAGAAACAAAAATAAGTTTTTCAAGAAAAGACTTTGCATCAAGGAAGAAAGTTCCTCATCAGAAAAAGATGAAGTCAGTGAAAGTGATACATAAAGGGTACTATTCATGGAAATAGAAGACTTTGATTAAGAAACCTCCAAAGAATAATATGAAGAGGCAGAATTCGATTACAGAGAATAATTGTTGAGTTCCATAGAAGTTATCAAAAGAGAAAAGAAGAAGAAAAATTCACTCCAGGAAGAACTAACGAAGAAAGAAGAATCTCTGAACTCCAAAGAAGTCGAGCAAATAATCATGAAGCTGAAATTCCAAGAAGAAGAAGACAAGAAGATTAAAGAATGACTCAGAGGGCGATTAGAATAAATATATAGGACCATTGAAGGCTTGGAAGTTGAGATAGTCACTCTAAGAAAAGATGTTTAGAAGAAGGACATGTAGCAAAACAACACTAGGATATTAGATAATATCATTAACAGTCAAATACCTTACTATGATAGATCCAAATTGGGATACAATCATACACAGACAGAGAAAGGTTCAAGATCCAAAACAACAGAATAAGAAGCAGAATCAGGAAGCTATGTATAAGTTGTCAGGGGTCCCTCAAAATAAGAAGACAAGAAAAATCAAGGGGAAGATTACAGAACCACTGCACCACCTAGAAGATTCAGAAGTCAATATAAAAAACATTTAGCAAGACCTCAATAAGAAGAAGGATTCAAAAGAGCGGCACCATTTCAAAATATATTCCACTCCCATGTATCAAAATGTTTTTCTTAGTTCATGTTATTCATGTTATAATTTTGGGAACAAAGTTGCGAATTGTAGAGCCAATGCTAAGAACAGAAGCAACGTTGAGAGCTATACAAGAAATAGTTATCCAATAAGATCTCATGAAGCACATAGTAGAAGTTATAACAGATTTGGATCATTAGGTGATGAGGTAGAATGCTACAAGTGTAACAACTATGAACATATATATAGAGATTTTAGACTCACTATTCCTCCAAGGGAACCAAAGGATAATATCAACAGTCATAAGCAACAACCGCAAAGGATATGGATAAGAAAGAAGGATCAATTCAACACTGAAGAATGCAATCTTGCTCTACAAGCTCAACAAAATAAACACTGATGGTATGTTGGCAGTGGATGCTCAAAGCACATGACAGGGGATAAATATAGGTTTTTGATATTAAAAAAGGAAAGATATGGATCGGTTCATTTGAGAATGAAAACTCTACCAGGATTATTGGAAAGGGCACAGTCAATCTCGGAAGTAAGGATGCCACTGCAGAAAATGTTTGATTGGTTGAAGACATGCAACACAATCTGCTAAGTGTAAGCCAAATGTGTGATCAAGGGCATAGGATTTTTTTTTATTCAAAGAAGTACGAGATAAGGAAAAAAAAATCAAGAAATTTATTAGCTACAACTGTAAGGACTCCAAGAAACATATACGTTCTAAATCAAATAGGAAAGGAAAGATGTTTCTTAGGAAAGGACAATGAAAGTTGGATCTGGCATAGAATAATGGGTCACATAAATTTTGATAATCTTATCAAAGTCATCAAAAGGGAAGCAGTAAGATAAATTCTTGAGATATCGAAGCCAACAAACATTCTATGAAAGCATTTTCTACAGGGAAAACAAACCAATAAAAAGTTCAAGTCAAAGGATTATTGCACAACAGAACCACTGGAAATTGTACATATTGATATAGTTAGACCGACAAGAACAAAAGGATTGAAAATACTTCATGCTACTTGTTGATGAATACACAAGAATGACTACAATTTTCTTTCTAAACAAGAAGTCAGAAGCATTCAAAATCTTCAAGACATACAAAGAGATGGTTTAAACTGAGACATAGTTGGAAATCAAGTGTTTGAGATTAAATAATGGAGGAGAATTTACATCAAAGGAATTCATGTAATTATATAGAGAGAATGGGATAAATAGGTAATTCTCAGTAGCTAGGACACCTCAACAAAATGGAGTTGTTGAAAGGAAGAACAAAACAATACATGAAATGGCCAGAACCATGTTAATGGATTCCAAGTTGACATATGTCTTTTGGGTACAAGCAAAAATGAAAGCATACAAAATATGGAAAGATCAGAAGTAAAATTGATAAGACTCTATATGAAATATGGAAAGGAATACCAACAAATGTGAAGCAATTCAGAGTTTTCAAAAGAAAATGTTACATCAAAAGAGAAGATGGAAAAAATGGAAAATTTGATTCTTGAGTTGATAAAGGCATACTAGTTGGGTACTCAAGAAAAATGAAAGCATACAAATATTTCAATTTGAGACTCAACAAAATAGTGGAAATCATCAATGTGATGGTTGATGAGATAGATGGTCGAAAGATAAAAGAAAGTAGCAAAGATTCAATGGAACATGATCACGAAGAATATTTCAATGAAGAAGAAGTAGATGAAGAATCATATGAATAAGAAGAGCAGCCAGAAGAAGAGCAAGAAAAACAGGACATTCAAATACCTCAAAATACACCTAGGATATGAGTGCAGAAGAATCATCTATCAGATCATATTATTGGAAATAAAGATGCAGGAGTTGAAACTAGAAGAAGAATCCATTCACTAGAACAATAATTGAGCCAAGAAGTTTTGAAGAAGCCAACAAAGATGAACAACGGGTCAAAGCCATGGATGAATAGCTAGATCAGATAGAGAAGAATGACACATGGGAACTAGTTCCAAGACCAAATAAAAATAATGTCATCGGTACAAAGTGGGTCTTCAGGAAAAAATTGAATCAGGATGGACATCTTACCAGGAACAAAGAACAACCAATATGCAAAGGTTACTCTCAAGATGAAGGTATATATTTTGAAGAGATGTTTTCCCTAGTTTCTAGGATGGAAGCAATCAAACTAATACTATCTCATGCATACTCCAAGAATGTTAAAGTGTATGAGATGGACATGGAATCATCATTCCTAAACGAAGATATAGAATAAGAATTCTACATTGAGCATTCATAAGTATTTCAGTTATTAGAGAAGGAAAGGTATGTTTTCATATTCAAGAAGTCTTTATATGATATCAAACAAGCCCCTTGAGCATAGTATTCGAGACTAGAAAAATATTTACAACAACAAGGGTTCAAGAAAGGAAATGTAGACAAAAAATCTCTACATAAATATGGATCAAGACATTATATTGATTATTGAAGTCTATGTAGATGACATTATCTTTAGAAGTGATGATGACAAGATGAGTTTGAAGTTTTCAAAAGAGATGCATCATGAGTTTGAGATGTCCATTCTTGGTGATTTGACCTTATTTTTGGGACTATAGATATGTCAGAGCAAAAAAGGTATCTTCATATCTTGGGAACAAAAGTATATCAGAGAAATGTTAAACAAGTTTGGAATGACAGATTACAAACTAGTCAGTGCTCCTATGCAGACAAGTTGCAATTTAAGTAAGGATGATGATTCCAAGGATGTAGATAAGAGACAATACAAATCAATGATTGGAATCTTACTTTATGTGACAACTTCTAGACTAGATGTGATGCAGGTAGTTGGAAAGGTTGCAAGGTTTCAAGAAACACCAAAGGAATGGCATGTTATGGTAGTGAAGAGGATATTCAGATACCTCAAAGGTACAAAAGAGTTGGTAATATGGTATCCAAAAGGGAAGGATCTATCTCTTGTTTACTACACAGATGAAGATTGGGTAGGTTGCATTAATGATAAAATAAGTACAAGTGGAGAAACTTTCTACTTGGGTGAGTGCTTGGTATCATGGTTAAGAAAGAAACGGTCATCAATATATGTGTCCACAACATAGGCATAATACATTGCAATAGCGACTTGTTGTACTTAGGTTCTTTGGATGAAGCAGACTTTGCAGGATATGTAAGTAAAGTATGATGATCCCATTTCAATACTTTGTGACAACACCAACGCCATCGGTATTTCAAAGAATCCAGTGATGCACTCTAAGACGAAGCACATTTTGATCAAGTATCACTTCTTATGAGAACATGCTACATATAAGAACATCAAGCTAGAGTATGTTGGGACAAAGGATAAGATTGCAGATATCTTCACCAAACCGCTTGCAAGGGAAACTTTCAAGTATCTGCAATAGAAACTTGTAGTAGTTTCTTCCCTATAGTGATCCACTCAACATCAAGCTTAACAGGACAAGGGGAGAGAAACATAGGTCTTGAATAATTTCAAGTAGCAAAAATTCTTGAATTCTTTTTCGTATATATTTGAAGGAATTACACAAGGAAGCACCATGAAGAGAAAATGATGTATATTTGGCAGAGGCTTGTAGATAGGGGATCATACCCAGATGAGGAGTACCCTTTTCTATTGATGTCAAAGGGGGAGAGATAAAGAGTAAGGAATGGAGAGATATAGGCATGCAGTTAGGGGGATAAATGGTCACAGGGGGAGCATGAGCATTAGGATTGCCATGCCAAAGGGGGATATTGTTGGATGATTGGTTGTCATTGATGTCAAACCTTGGAGAGTGATCTTAGAGATTGATGTCAACCCTTGAAGAATTCCAATAGCCCTGACAATGTAGTTATGGTGTATATTTGGTACCCGACGTTGAATGAAGAATATGGATAGAAAGGATAGTGTGAATGTAGGCAAGACCCTCATAGATGGATGATACTCATTGTGTCATTTTCGATGATATGCATAATGCCACATGGTTCCTCATGGTTAGGTAGATATGGCCTTGTAAAGTTGGAAGCCCCAAAGAGTGGAAAATCAACCACTAGTTTGTTATAAGTCCTAGTCAAAGGGGTAAAGTTGTTGTAATATGAAAACCCTAGAAGCCCTAAATTAAGGAGAGGAGTTTCCTAGCACAAGTATATAAGAACATCAAGAAGTCATTCAAAAGTGCACTCACACATTCATTCATTGATTATCTATCTTGTGAACTAGTGATCTTTAACTAAAGTTGTGATGACATAATTCTAAGGTAGAAAAGGAAGATCGAAGGAGAAAGTCTTTGGGTTGCAACAAACCCTAGTTTCTAAGGTATATGTGGGTTGCAGGTCAGAAGGGAGAAGATGTATGTGGGTTGTAGTGAAGGAAAGCATGGATATCCATGGGTTGTAGAAGAGAAGGTCGTGTATCTGTGAAAATCTAATGAAGGTTTGAATATATGTTGGTGCTAGGTCCCTAGAGCCTGAAGTCAAGTTCACAGGTCAACATTCTACAAGTTCAGGTCAACTAAAAAAGTTTTGGTATAGTTATTAGTTTTTTTTATGCTTATATTTTCTTATGATTTTGTGAATGCTTGAGGAATGTTTGGTATGGTTGGTCTTGTACTTGGATATGGTATATGTTGGTTAGTTGGCTGAGTGAGAAACACTCTTATGTATGGTACAACATTGATATGGTTCTTATAGATCACATTCTTGAGTTGATTGTATATGGTTGAGGGATATCCATGTTTTATGGTGATGTATGCATGAGGGGAATGCACAGGCTCTTTGAAATAATTCATTGATGATATGGTATATATATGCATATGGTTGATGATATGGTATATGGCACAGGTTGTACATGGTTGATGCTATAGTTCACGATTCTCTATGCATTGTTGATGTATATTTTGGTTCATGATTGATGCATGAGATAGTATGTATATTGGTATACACTTGATGTATGCTATAATACATGTATAGTTGGTTTATGAACAGATACAGGTTGATGTGACAGTGACAGAGATAGAGTGACAAAGACAATGATAGAGACAGATAGATAGTGACAATGGTAGTGACAATAGAAGAGTTTGTGATAGAGGCAATGAGTTTAAATGTATATTACATGGAGGTTGGACGGGACAAGGAAAGGTGGTTGTATCCACCTTATGGTTGTAGTCAGAGAACCTAGGGGGTTGTAGTCTCCTTCTGGTTGGAGCCAGAGAATCAAGTAGTTGTATCTTCCTTCTGGTTGGAGCCTCCTTCTAGTTGTAGCTGGAGAATCGAAAGTTGGTGCTTCCAATGAATGTTTTCGTTTGATAAATATATAAGAAAATAATTATGTGGTTTTATCCCATTTGGGTTTCCACATAAATACTATTGTACTATGTATCTATTGTGATGTGATGTTGTTTATGATTATACTGTTGATGATATATTGAATTTTAATGATAACTGTTGAATATTTTTGAAGAATAAACTATGGCTAAAAGTACTATAATTACTCATTACTCATTCACCCCCCCTCTCATTAATCCAACACACAACCATTATGGTATCACACACCAATTGTGTTATCCTTGTGCACACATACTTCTTCCTTGTGCACATAAGTGAATTCATCCTTTGGTGCAAATGGATTATTTGCATGTGCGCATAGCCATTCTAACATTTCCTTGCAAATTCATGACCAAAATCATAAGGTTAACATAAAATGAAAACCAACAACAACTATCATACTCATGCACAAATACAAATACTAACTCTCAGCACCATGCATACATGTGTAAGCAACATAATACATAATAACAACAATTTATTGTATGCAACAACATAGAAGAATTAAACCCATACAATTAAGAACACACTAAATGAGACAAGCACATTAGACACTTATCTTTTATGAAAAGTCACCAACTGCATGTAGAACTCAGACATTCCTCCCAGTCATAAATTATGTTTCTCATATTATACTTTCAACAATAGGTCACCCCTAAGCTAGAGCTTAAATCCACCAGGGAAAAATGGTTCCTAATGCCAAGCTAAGGTTTGATAATCAACATAATTGTTGAGTCCAAGGTGCCACTACTGCAACAAGCCTATAGTCTCTCATTCCCCACATGCCTATTACACCCAAGGAAGTGTGCCCCTTCTCTTCTCAACAGTCCCTTGGATGCCCCTCTTCCCTTCTAGGGTTCCAACAATAGGTCAGACATGAAGTATTAGAGCCCTACAACTAATTCCCAACGCACCAGGGAACAATTCCCAACAAAAATCTCACTTGGAGAGAAATCTCACGGGCCTGACAACCCGCCTCTTCGAAAACAAATCTCTCACCTAGAAAGACTACTCATGGGCTTGAAAACCCACCTCTTCGACAAAAAATACCCTCGTTAGAATACATAAAAACCCTTATAAGATTTTCTCCACAAATAAGGTAACAATTTTCCTTTCTCCCATGGTCCGACCCCTTCTACACACAAGAAAATGAATGAATAATTCCCCATAATGAGTTCTCCTCCTCCGAAATACACTAAGGCCAACAATATATATTGAATGCTATAAAATGGACACTTTTCACCTTCAGAAGTATCTTTAGCCACTTGGTGACCTGTTCCCATCCCTTGGGAACTTAGGATAAATAATTATCCATAAATTACACTTTTCAAAAATATTAATAAAATATTCCCTAGGACTTAAGTCCCTCCCTTTTTCTAGTGGAGTTACCCCCCGTCTCTTTTCGTCTGATTTTTCCACATGCAGCGAAGTGATATTATTAATAACTTGAGTATAATTACATTTTACAAGGATAGGCGCATTGGCCTAATTACATCTCGGGTCACTAGCTTCATAACCACACAGGCTCCCTGACCCCCCGCCCCACACATATATAACTTGGTCTCATGTAAAATTCCACGTAATCCCCATTCACTTACTCAAGTGCATGAAACACTATGAAATGTGTACACCCTACCTTTGATGTGCAACCATGTGCACTTACCCAGGTGTGTGCATCACTATGAAATGTGTGCACCCTTTCTTTGATAACAATTCTTGCACATTGCTCAGGTGTGTGCAAAACCAAAAATTAGTACTAACAACTCACCAACCTATATTTACAATTAAAAATGGTTTTTTATTAGGGACATTACATTCCCCTCTCCCTTATTTATGCACTATCCTTAATGCATTACATACACATGTACATATAAAACTTCAAAAATCTTCAAAAAGATGTGAATACTCTTCCTGCATAGCATCCTCATGCTCCCAAGTTGCATACTCATGCTCCCAAGTTGCATCCTCAGGACCATACCAGATCCATTGGACCTTTACCAGCTCCATGGATCGATTTCAGGGTTGTTTGATTTTCCAATACAATATGCAAATCGGTCACACTCGAAAATCTCCTTTTGGCTCCACCTGAATCACATTCCAATAAAAAATATGATTAGCATCAAGTACATACTTTTTAAGAAATGATACAAGGAAAACATTATGAATACGCAAGGACATGAACAATGCAAGCATATATGTGATAGGACCAATCCTCTCTAGGATTTCAAATGTCCCACATTAGTGCACTTCCAACTTAGAACAACTTCCTAGATTTAGCGAACTATGTATGAATTTCATTTTTAATAACATGTGATCACCTAGTTTAAACTCTCTATGGGTTATTCCTTTATCTACACAATGTTTCTTCCTATCTTGGGTAGCCTTTAATTTTTGCCTTATCTTCACCATATTCTCCTCTATTTCCTAGAGCAGATTTGTCCCAACTACTGCACGATCTACTGGGTTGTCCCAACTCACTGGTGTGTTTCACATTCTACCATAAAGTGCCTCAAATGGGCTCATCTTTAAAGATGTTTGATACGCAATTTTGTAATCAAACTCTACTAATTGAAGGTAGTCTTCCCATTTTCATGGTTTATCCATCACATACATCTTGATCATATATTCAATCACCCGATCTACCCTCTATGTTTGTCCATCTGATTTTGGATGATAGGTTGTGATAAAGTTCAGATTTGTCCCGAATCCTTTGAATATCCCTTTCTAAAAGTTTCATGTGAACTTGGAATATCTGTCAAACACAATTGTCTTAGGTACACCATGCAACTTAGTAATTTGTCGCATGTATATTTCAACAATTTTGGTTTCCTTGTGCACTAATTTCACTAGAATGAAATGGGAAGCTTTAGTAAGCTTGTCCACCACTACCATAATATAATCATGTTACTTAGTAGTTCCAGGTAGCTTAGTCATGAAATCCATGGTTACAACTTCCCACTTCCACTCAGAAATGGGAAAAGTCTATAGCAAACTAGTTGGATGTCTATGCTCAACCTTGACCTTTTTACATTCAATGCATCTAGCAAAAAAATTATCAAACTCATTTTTCATTCCTGGCCAATAGTATTGATTTTTTACTGTGAAAATTATCTTTTGATAACCTGGATGTCTTGCATAAGGAACTTTATGCATCTCTGAAAATAAAAAACTTTTCATCTCTTGATCATTTAGCACATAGACTATGCGCCTATACATGAGGATTCCATTCTCTTCTAGCTCATAACCTTCCAATTTATGCTATGACATACCTAGAAGAGGATTTGGAAGTTTCCATATAGCATTAATCTGATTTGGAAACTTCCAAAATAATGTCACACAAATCTGATTTGTACATGATAATGGTTGTAGCATGCATCTCATGCACCCTCTTAATGAGTACGTTAGCCACCTTGTTCTCCTTTCCTATGATATTCTTTATGTCAAAGTCATACTCATTGAGGAATTCTAACCACCTACTTAGTCTATCATTTAAACTTGGATTTCCAAATAAATACTTCAGACCACTATGGTTTGTTCTCGGCTCAAATATTTTACCCATGATATAGTGCCACCACATATTCAAGGCATGCACTATGGCTGCCAATTCTAAGTCATGAGTAGCATAGATTCTTTCATGATCTTTTAAATTTCTTTATTTGTAGAATATCAGATGCCCATTCTGACTAAGGACTCCACCAATCCCTTCCTTGCATGCATCCGTGCACAAAACAAAGTCTTCCTCTAAATCAACAATTCTCAAAATTGGCACACTTGTAAACAAACTCTTCAAGTGTTGAAAACTCCTTTCACAATCCAAAGTCCATTCAAATCACACACCTTTATTTTCCAAGGATGTAATTGGATGCACAATCTTTGAGAAGCCTTCAATAATACTTCTATAATAACCTGCAAGTCCCATAAAGGACCTCACCTATGTGACATTTCTTGGTGTCGGCCATTCCTCAATGGATTTTATCTTTACCGGATCCACAACTATTCCTTCCTTGGAAATGATATGACTCAAATAATGAATTTGTCATTGGTAAAATTAGCACCTGCTCAACTTTGCATACAACTGATGTTATCTCAAAACTTGCAGCGCCATCCTCAAGTGTTGCTCATGCTCTTCTTCAAACTTTGAATAAATAAGTATGTCATCCATAAATACAATGAAAAACTTATCTGAGTAATTTATGAAAACTCCATTCATCAAACACAAGACAACTGGTGCATTTGAAAGCCTTAATGGAACCACTGTAAACTTATAATATCCATACCTCATTCTGAAAGCAGTCTTGTTGATGTCTTCTTCTTTAATTCTCACTTGGTGATATCTAGATCTGAGATCAATATTTTAAAATATCTATGTGCCCCTCAACTTATCAAAGAGGTCATCTATCCTTAGTAAGGATACTTATTCTTTACCGTTACTTTGTTCAATTTCCTGAAGTTGATGCAAAGTATCAATGTACCATATTTCTTCTTCACGAACAATATTGGGCACCCCAAGGTGACACACTTGGGTGTATATACCCCTTCTTCATAAGCTCTTCAATTTGAATCTATAAATCCTTCAAATCTGTCATACTCATCCTATATAGAGTCTTGGATAAGGGAGTTGCTCCAGGCATCAAGTTTTTAGAGAAATCAATATCCATTTTTGGTGGAAACCCCTATATCTCTTTAAATACATCCTCAAACTATTTCAGTATTGCACAGTCTTAAACATTTGGCACTTTATCCTTAGTTTCCTCCTCCTTGTGCGCTGCAAATACTTGGCCTCCTTTCCTATAACTTTTCTTCATTTGCAAGGATGAAACTTCTCCGGTAGTTACAACTCTTGGAATTCCTTGAATTGTCCTTAAGTTTCCTGCTTCATCTAATAAAGTAAATGCCTTATTGTAAAAATCTAGAACAACATGATGTTAGTCCAACCACTCCATACCAATGAGGTAATCATACTAGCCCAAAGGTATGATATTCAAATCATCTTTTTTGCGTAGTCCACTCATTTCCATTGTAGATTCCTTAACCATCTCATTAGTTTTCCTTTTTGCTCCTATAGCTAACTACACCAACTAAGGTTTTCAAATCTTGCTTCTTGGAAATTGGAATATTTCCACCATCTTAGGATCTAGATAGATATGACTATCTCCTGAATCAATTAAAATAACAATGGGTTGGTCATTAATATTACCTTCCACTTCAATCATGTGCGACTGAAACCCAACTTGCTTGTTATCTAGGGTTGCGTAAATCCATGGTACATTTCTTCCCATGTCTTCAACTATCACAACTTATTGTACATTGTGTGCAGTCCTCACTTTTTCACCTCTTTGAGGGAAATCTCTGTGCATATGCTCTCTGCCACAACCCCCATATTGAATAGATTGTTTCCATGGCTTTTTCCCCACTGTCTCCATCATTATGGGCTCATTGGGAGTTAGTTTTCCTTGCACTCTATTTATGAAAAATGGTGAATTAGGCCCCTTCTTCCTCTATTCCACCTTTCTTTTCATCTTGTCTTCCAAAGCCTTTTGGAAAATCAGTCTTCCCCTTTTCTAATCATAAATACCTTTAGTGTGCCTTATAGTTTCTTCCAATGTCTTAGGATCATCATATTGTATCTTGTCACTGATAAATGGTGGCATCCCACTAAGGTAACTCTGAATTTAACTTTCTCATCCTTGATGAATGAGACATATTTCAGAAGCTCTAAGAATATTCTTTCATAATCATCTATTGTCATACTCCCAAGCTTGAGTTCAAAGAACTCCTTCATTTTCTTGTCATAGTATTGCTTGGTTAAGTGTTTCTTTTGAAAATACATGTTGAACTTCCTGCAAGTAACCTTGTTCTCATCAATGTGTTGCACTTGAAAAAAATGTTCCCACCACATTGATGCTTTTCTTTTTAGCCGATATATGGAAATTCTCCCTTCTTCATGCGCAAAATAATTATGCAGCTGGAAGTACTTCCTCATACCCAACAACCAAGTCTCTGCATATTCATCCTTCTTTTACTCATCGTAAAAGGTAGGAGGCTCGATCTTATTCATTTCTCCTTGTAGCTCATCCACCCAAGTCCTTATATTATTCTTTCTGATAGGAGATGGACTTGAGCTACTGTGCTCTTTCCTAAATTAATTCTTTGGTGAGTGAGGATGATTCCTATCAACACTTCTTGTTCCTCTTCTTTTCTCATCATGAGACCTGTGACTTCTTGACCTACTTTTATCTATTTCCTTACCCATTTTATTTTCTATTATGTCCAAGCTTTGCATAAACTTGACATTGAAGTCATATTGTTTCTCCTTGGCTTTCATAATCCTTTCATTATCATCCTTATTTTGTAGTCCCTTTATGGTTTCTACCATGTTTGTGCGCTCCTCCTTGGATTTTGTACTATCAACACCCAAACCAACATACAAAGATTTGAATTCATCATCATGGATAAAAGATCTCTGTGTGCATCTTCCATGTTTTTTATTTTTTGTGTTGATTTTTTCCAGCTCTAATCACTGATAATTCTACAAAATGGGCAAGCAAGAAGATTTGTTAGACGAATTCATGTAATAAATTCATGAAAACGCTGCACCATTTTGTTAGAATCCTTTCTTCTGAAGTCCATGAGTGCATTGGTATTCAACACATACCAATGTATGATGTCCATATTCAACATATACACCATGTATCAATATTATGCATGCACCACAAATTTTGTTCCGCGCAACCCCAATTTTTATTGTGCATATCTATACACCATTGTTTACTGTGCATTTCTAGCGTTTCACCCTGTAACGTCCAAAATTTAGCATGCACACTTGTGCACTATTATTTTATGCACAACATGGCCATGCTATAATTCCAAATTCAACCACTTACTAGTCCAAAATTTTCCTTAAGTAGATACTCAACCCATGCAGGCTCAACGTTGAAACTGGAGCTTTGATACCAATCTATAACATACCCTATTACCAAACTATTTCATATACCATACTGTAACATTACCCAACTTACTATTGAGCAATGCCACTCCAAAATCCAATGCATAGATTATACTCTATAACATTAGTCTGCGCAGAAATACTTGAAGTAACGCGCTCAACCCCAAGCTAATTTGCACCACACAAAATTTCCTCTTTTTATACAACTTAAAATAGCGGAAATAACACAATGCAACTACCCGCCCAAGCATACTGAGCACACCACTTTACTTTGCGCATATTCCATACTAAACATGAGATCACCAATGCACAGGAAACCATTCTAGCGTCACACGCTAATTTTGTTCTCCTTGAGCATGAAGACTGCTTCCTTATGTGCATAAGTAAATCCAGCCTCTAGTGCACACAGAGTATTTCCCAGCGTGCATGACCATTCACCAATCACCTCAGAGACCCATGAACAAAATCATAAGGTTAACATAACAAGAAAACTAACAACAACTATCATACTCTTGCATGACTACAAATACCAGCTATCAACACCACACATATATGTGCAAGCAACATAATACATAATAACAACAATTGCTTATATGAAACAACATACAAGAAATAAACCCATATTAAACATAGATAAGTAAGCACAGAGTAAAGGAGACAAGCACATAAAGACACTTATCTTTTATGAAAAGTCACCAACTGCACATAGAACTCAGATGTTCCTCCTAGCCATAAAATGTGTTTCTCATATACTTTCAACAACATGTCACCCTCAAGTTGGGGCTTAAATCCACCAGGGAAAAAGGGTTCCTAATGTAGATCTAAGGTATGATAATCAACAAAATTGCTCAATACAAGGTGTCATTGTTGCAACAAGCCTACAATATCTCATTCCCCACATGTCTGTTACACCCAAGGAAGTGTGCCCCTTCTCTGCTCAACATTTGTTCGGCTTCCCCACTTCCCTTCCAAGGTTCCAACAAAAGGTTGGAAAGTAAGTTTCAGAGCCTTGCAACTAATGCCGAGCGCGCCAAGAAAATTCCCACAAAAAACTTACCTGAAGAGAATGATCATGGGCCTGACAACCTGCCTCTTTGAAAAAAACTATCTCACCTAGAGGGGCTTATCACGAGCCTGCCAACCCTCCTGTTCAACAACAAATACCCTCGTTACAATACAAAAAACCCCTTACAATATTTTCTATGTAGATAAGGTAATAGTCATCCTTTCTCCCATGGTCTGACCCCTTTTGCACACGAGAAAATGAATGACTAATTCCCCATAATGATTTCTTCTCCTCTAAAAAACACTAAGGCCAACAATATATATTGCATGCCTTAAACTGGACACTTGTCACCTTCAAAAGTAGCTTTAGCCACTTGGTGACTTGTTCCCATCCCTCAGGAACATAGGGTAAATAATTATCCACAAATTACACTTTTAAGAAATATTAATAAAATATTACCTACTAGGACTTAAGTCCCCCCCCCCCCTCTTTTCTCTTTTTTCAGTGGAGTTAGCCCCTCGTCTCTTTTCGTCTCATTTGTCTCCGCAAAATAATGTGATATTATTAATAACTTGAGTACAATTACAAGGGGTTTTGGATTATGAACATTATAAGAGAAGAGGAAGAAGAAGTGTTGATAGGCATCATCCTCACTCACCAAAGCATTCATTTAGGAAAGTGCACAATAGCTCAAATCCATCTCCTGTTAGAAAGCATAAGAGAAAGAATGGGGTGGATGAACTACATGGAGAAGTGAATAAGATTAAGCCTCCTAACTTTGACGATGAGCACAAGAAGGATGAAGATGCAGAGACTTGGCTGCAGGGTATGAGGAAGTACTTCTAGCTGCATAATTATTTTGCTCAGGAAGAAGGGGGAATTGCCATCTATCAGATAAAGGAAAAACATCAATGTTGTGGGACCAATTCGTGCAAGTGCAACACATTGATGAGAATAAGGTTACTTGGAAGAAGTTCAAGAGGTATTTTCAAAAGAAAAACTTAACCAAGCGATACTATGACAAGAAAATGAAGGAGTTCTTTGAACTCAATCTTGGGATTATGACAATAAGTGAGTATGAAAGAAGATTCTTAGAGCTACTAAAATATGTCACATTCATCAAGGATGAACAAGTTAAAATTTAGAGGTACCTCAGTGGGTTGCCACCATTTATCAATGACAAGATACAATATGATGATCCCAAAACATTGGAAGAAACTAAAAGATATTAATTAATTATTAATATATATTAATTATTAACTTACCCTATACCTTTGAATTTAATTTACTATTCGTAATACCATATGTATCTATTATATTATTATTTATGTACCTTATACAATAATAGTATCCTCGTTACTTATTACATATATGCATGACCTACTAATTAATTAATATCACTTATTATTACTTACTATTAATTATTATTACTTATTGCTCATTAATTAATCATTAATACTTGATAGCACTTAATATGTCTTATTAATTATTCATTAGTTAACTGTAATATACCAGATATAAAAAGTATGCAGAACATAAATAAAATGCTAGAAATGGCAGAATAACAGTAATATAACCAGCATAATCTCCACAATAACAGAGGAATGATATAAAAACAACAACAAAAATAACACTTTGATTCAGAAAGCAATGTTCACGGGCCTCTTCGAGGGGGCAACCTCTAGTCGAGCAGTGCTCTATTACAATAATCTCCAAGCTAGGGTTTTCATACCCTCGACCCTTATTTATACTAAATATGTCTATCAAGAGAAGCATCTAGAGGAAGATCCTTCTAGAAGCGGAAGCTTCTATTAGGTCCTCTTACATCCGCCTTATTCTATTTTATTGAAAGGCCTTATTAATATTGACCTTTATTACATCTGAATATATTGATCTACCTATGTGCGGGTTAGGACCCTAACATTAACCTAATCATTAATTATTAATATTTATTAATTAACATATACTACTTATTAATAACCACTTATTAACATGTACTCTTATTCAATGATTTCACCTACTACTCATTAAGTCACTAAACCTATTTAACTCTAATTACTATTAATATTTGTATCAAACTTTTAATTCTCAACATTTATTTCTCATCATAGGCATAGGGTTTCTTTAAGTTTTTAATTGTGCTCTAGGGTTTTCTCCTTTTAACTCAATAGACAAGATTAATTTCAAAAATTATCTATAATGAAGATTCATAGCTCTCACCTTCAACAATTGGTCCTAAAAATAAATCTAGATGAATCGAGTTTGAGGATTGACAATTGGTTCAACAAATTATTTGGAATCCATACCATTTCATGAAAATCAAAACAACATAAATTTCATTTTACATAAACATTAAAACCATGTAAACCATTCCTCACAATTTGTGGTTAGCACTAATGCTATGTTAAAATTACCATCAAAAGATTAGATTATTATGTTCATTGTATATGATTGTATATATAACTAGCACAACCGCTAACTCGCAGCTGAGAACGCCGAAAGGTCGGTTAAGAACGCATGGCATAAAATGTCTGTGGTAATTTGTAATCCGTCTGTGGTAATATGAAACGTTTGGCTGCAAGATTTAATCCTATTTAATCATTTAAATGTGGCAATTATATATCCTTAAAGTAATTTTTTAATGTGATTAGGTAAATGTTAAAAAGTAAACATGTTAACGGATGTCTTGATAAATGAAAGAAATTTATGAACAATAAATCTGACCCATTGATTTTGGAGGACGACTAAGAATATGCCATCATCTTCAATGCATAGCCATTAGATTAGGGTTTAAGGTTAAATAAGGTTAAAATATCATTAATTGTGCCCATTATCAATAGGTGTACGCCTTTCGGCGTAAAAATCAAGTCACCACGATAACTATATTTCTATTCGAAATTCGCTTCCTACACAATTTTTCAATATTTGAAAACAAACTAAGTGACAAAACGAAAGTAAAAGAAAGTATATTAGGAAACTTTGCAAGGAAATGATCATATGACATAGTAGAACATCAAAAAGGTAATTTCTAACCTTATAAATATCAAAATCATCTAAAAAGTAGATTTTAGAGATTGATATAAATAAATTGTTCTAAATTTTAACATTATATAATTTAAATATTTGTTAATCATTTTAATGATCAATGAAATGGTATATCTTAATTATAGATGATTTTAGGGGCTAAATTTCGCTCATGAGCTAATTTTCCATGGTTTTTCCAAAAATGAGATTCGTTATTTTAAAAATGATTAGCCTAAATTCTATATGATAAAATTATTTTACCTTAAAAATCGCCAAAATTTTATAAAACTATATAAAATCCTTGAAAAATTGAATATTTTTACAAAAATATCGTCAAACATTTATAGTTGGCATATGAAGGATTAGTAAGATTTACCAAGGTTTTTACATTTTAAAACAATTTTCCATCCTTAAAATCATCCATGACCTTAACTTTTAAGATTGAAAATAAATAAATAATATATTGGACTAAATATATATTCTAAGTAAAGACTACAGTGTAAATTGTATAAATTGTAGATAAAATCTCCATTCAAAATCCATAAAATCCACGTGTCTCTTTTTATCCACTCAAAAAAGATCCTATGTGAAAATGGATCTAGGCATATGTAATAACATCTTTTGAAACATAGTATTGAAATCTCTAATGAAAAAACAACTCACATTTTACCTTCAAAATAAATCCAAATATATACTATGATAAAATAAAGTGTTCTTATGATTTAAGCTACCTATTGCATAGCTAGCTTATACTTGTCAGGCCGTATATGATCGTTAATCTTCCTCTTTCAATCACATGGTTACATGTGCCATTATACACAACATTAGAAGTACCCACCAACCCTACGTGTAAGATTTGAAAAAAATATCATTACAAGTACGTTTGAGAATCGTGTAGGTGTAAGACTATCTATGATCAAATTATTCCCAAGGCTTTGTACAACTCTTAAGAACATTTCATTCAAGGAAATCACATGGTTGCATGTGACATTATGTACCTGCCACCACCCTTCATGTTTGAAAATAAAATATTTTTGGTACTTTTGAGAATCTTGAATGTGGAAACTACATATATACATAACATCAAAATATTCCTAAGGGTCACTTGAACTCTTAGAAACATTTGCTTATTCCATGGAAATAAAGGTGCATGTAATGAATTTGCATTAACAAGGCATTAAGGTTGAGTAATTGAGAGGGGCTTAGTCAATGTGGATACCACCTTCATCACTCAAGTGGGTTCTTTTCAATTTTCTTCACTCACTCTCGTAAGTCTTTTACATAATGTTTTACTATTATGTTTAAGGGTTTTCAATTGATTAATTAATTATTTAATGTCTTAGACATTTAAGAGATTGGAATTTCTAATTTTCATTTTGTTTAATCAAATTTATGATTTTTGATAATTAAAATGATTAATGATAATTTTAATTAAAATATTTTAATTTTAATTAAAATATGATATTTTGGTAACTAAGTTGAAAGGATTACAAAATGCAATATGTTAGGTTTTCCATTTTCACTTGGTTATTAATTTAGAGTTGGTTATGGTTTATGTTTTCACTTAGTTATTAATTTTGATAGTAATAAATTCATCTGAGTTCAATGTAAGTGAGGTTTTGATTTCCTCTTTATGATAAATGATGGAATGATTTTTTAGAAAAGTTGAAGTGGTTATAGAAATTATATAACTATGATTCAAAAATAGATGTCATTATTACATTTTAGGTGAATTCCATTATAATACAATTCAACAGAAAATTTTATAGAAGTTTATACCAATCTCCTTTTTTTTGGATGGATTAATGGAAGGATGTATGAAATAAGAAAGGAAAAAAATTAAACTTTATTAACAAACTAGATCTATTAAATCAGATTGTAATATACCTACGAAGGAAAATTTGGGGTAATATGGGATACCTAGAAAGGTACCTAAGGGGATAGTAATGTGCCCATAATATTGGAATAGGACCACTATGTAATTAAAATGAAATAACATGTCTAATATGTAATTAAAAAGAAATAATATAATAATAAGGGGTAGTTAGGATAAGACCCCTAAGAATATTCATGAGAAAGTATAAATATACATGAGTATTATTGTATTGGGTATGTGTTGGATTGTATTGTCTTGTAGAAAACATGAATTGTGGAGTGATTCCCTCCATAAGCAATATTTTATTGTGTCACCCTACCTTAAGGGTTCGTCTTCTCTATATTCTTGTGTTGTTCATGGAGAATGCTTTGGAATCTTCAGTGTTTAAGGTTTATTTTTGAAGTTTCATGGTGGATTCTCTATTATATCTTTGAAGTTTTACTACAAGTGGTATCGGATCTCTTTCTTGGGCATGAAGTGGGAGAATTTGGAAGAAGGTGGAATGTTTTTCCCTTTTTGTATATTTTTTATAGAAAAATGACAGAAACATTTAGGTTGATTTCTAAAAACTTTTGTGCAGAATTTGGAAAATCCAACCCAAGAATTGAATTCTTCTCAAAAAAATACCCAATTTAAATCCAAAAAGATCATCCAAAATGAAGTCTCAAAAATGGAGATATCATCGATTTAGAATCTACATTTTTAGGGTTTTTTAGGGTTTTTCAGGTGACAATCGTGAATTTCACAAATTGGATATGTTTTGATAGAGTGCAAGAATTTCAGTCAAACCAATGCTAGTAGATCTATAGAGGTTGTGGCATTTCAGAATTAGGGTCATAATATCCAATAAGAGAAGTATAATTGAAGTTATGATCATTTTACAATTTTTGCCTCAAACCCTAACTACATAAAAGAGCTCCATTGAAAATTAAGTGATTCTCTTTGAAACCCTAGTTCTATTTTTGACAAGATGTATTTTAATGGAAAAGATGATGGTCTTATTATTGAAGAATTTATCAATTGGATAAAATTAGAATTCCCACAGAATGGAGATCAAAATTCAATTATTATATAGAGGATGAAGCCACAACATGGGGGCACTTTCTTGATGATGTTAAGAACTTACTGATGAAGGATATGAACATGTATTTTTAGCCATGTGGTCTCATGTTGAGAAGAAGGATAAGAAGAGAATTAGGGATTTATTTTCATGTGGCATATTCATATTACATGTTCATGGATGTATTCAAAAAGAAATTGTTATTGTTTCTATAAGCCCTAGTAGAAAACATAACTTCATCAATGCTAATTTGGTTAAAAGATTGCAAGTTTCCATAAACAATATTTAAAGCACACATGTTGAAGGTGAAAATGTTCAATCTTTAAAGGTTTGAATATTACCATGGATAAATATGTTTTACATTCATATTTTTATGCTATAGATATGGTTGATGTAAATATTGTTTTGGGATATCCTTGGATGGACTCAGTTGGTACAATTAATATTAATTCACAAAAAATGTTTTTGAAACTTTGGTATAAGAAAAATAAAATTACAATGCACGATATTTTTCTTATTAAACAAGAAGGGATTAAGGAAGTAGATCAAGAAGTACTTGTCAAGCAACTACTTGTAGTACCTCATGACACATTAGATGAAGATTCCATGGTTCAATCAGAAGAATATCCTTTGGAAGCACTTGAAGAAAATCCAAAGGAAGGGAATACACAGGAAGAAGAGGCTATGGAACCACATGTTGAAGACTCAAAGAATGAACAACTGGAAGTTAAGGTTGTTTTATATCACCACCCACACCACATGGAGAAACAATAGTTATCAAGGAAAGGGAAAGAGAGTCAACAAACTCACTATGGATCCACGTGGAACTAGAGACTCAGCTAGTATGGAGGCACATGGATGACTAAAACCAAAGCATGGAGATATCAGAGTAGCACAACAAAGACTTGGATCCCAAGAATAAACCCAAATCAAAATCGAGGAAAATCCATATTTGGACCCCATGTCCACATTTCACTAGGATGGATGGATGCTCATGCATGGTACTAGTTTACTACATTGCTTAGTAGGTCATATTATATGGATTCTTCCCATGTTTCGAGGATCAAACATGCCAAGGGGGATGGAATGTAATGTACCCAGGGAGGATAATATGGGGTACTTAGGGAGGTACCTAAGGGGATAGTAATGTGGCCATAATATTGGAATCGACCCACTGTGTAATTAAAAGGAAATAATATGGCCACTATGTAATTAAAATGAAATAATATAATAATAAGTGGTAGTTGACATAATATACCTAAGAATATTCATAAGAAAGTATAAATACACACAAGTATCATTGTATTGTATATTGTTTGATTGTATTGTCTTGTAGAAAGCATGGATTTTGGAGTGATTCCTTCCATAAAGAGTATTTGATAGTGTTACCCTACCTTAAGGGTTTTTCTTCTCTGCATTCTTATGTTGTTCATGAAGAATGCTTTGATATATTTGGTGTTTAAGGTTTATTTTTTAAGTTTTAGGTTGGATTTTCTATTATATCTTTGAAGTTTTACCACAAAGATACTATGGAAATTTTGTAAAAATTTTTATGACTTACATTTTAATAATACAAAATCTCCAATAAATCAAAGCATAAGAAGAAAAAAATTAGTAGACATTACTATTTTAAAGGTATTAATAAAAACTATTAGACTTTATTAGTTGTGTCATGTTCAATGATTACATTAAATTTTTTACGAATACCTTTATATATAAAATGGTTAGCATTCACCTAAAACATAGATATAGTATGCCATTTTGTTGGTTCATTGAGGAAAATTATTTGTTATTATATATATGAAAATAATCATAATTACCAAAACATAAGTAATTCTTATATAATTCTAATCGTAATTACCAAAACATAAGTAATACTTATAAAATTCTATTGATTACTTTGAGATTATTTATGTTAACAGTTTTAACATTTTATTAAAAATTAAATGGGAATAGCATAATTTAACTTTATTTCATAATAAAACAAAATTACAAATGGCAGATGTTATAAGCATTCAATTCTAGCTTCTTAGGCCCCGAGGGGATGAGTTTTTCAAGTCTCGTTACAAAAATTCATATTTTCCAAAAAGGTAATGATGATCATAACCTTACTTATCAAGTATCATCAATTCTTTCAGAAAGAGAGTCATGTATAATCAGATAGAAAAAAAAAACATATGGTTCCAAAAAGTTAACTACAATAATGATGAAAATCGAAAAAAAAAACATATGGTTCCAAAAAGTTAACTACAATAATCATGAAAATCGAATCAAAACCAAGGATCATGGGTGAAGTTTGAACTATGCTCATTTTGTTCCTATGTGAGAAACCAAACTCCTATATCTATATCAATATCAATCCCTTCTTTAAACAAATGATGCATGGAATCATAGTCCTTGCCATGCCAAACAAGTTTTAAAATGGAGGAATCCATGGGATGTGTGAGAATATGTGAGTCATTTAAAGAGCTTGGGATTAAAATCATCGGTATAGGAAGAATCAATAGCAAAGACACATGTAGTCGCAGGGATATCATGAGTAGGAGCAGGAGCCACATAAGCTTAAGAAGCAACACTAATAGCAAAGATTGGGGAAGAAATGCGAAGGTCGTAGAGACAAGGGCGAAGCTCGGTAGAGAGGAGATAGAGTCAAATCAATATGGAGTACCCTTTAATGTATCAGTCACAGTCCTAGCTTCACCATTGTTTCTTTCTCTCACTTTTCTTTTTCAATCTCACAACTTTCCAATTCCATCACTATCTTTCTCTCACTCCAACTCATTGGCTTTGAGAACACATTGGAGCTCAAGAGTTACTTTGACCCTCCTAAATATTTATAGGAGAGTTGGTTGTTTGTAAAAGAAATAAAAAAAATTGGAAGAATCTTTATTGGTGGTCTTTCACCAGATCTAAAAAATAAGTCGTGTGTAGAGCTGGAGTATGGACGATTGAGTGGGTGGAGCACAAAGATGGCAGGAAAGCGTGGGAAATTGTTCAATATTTTTATTGAAACTTAGTCATGTGGTATCACTTCATAATTCATAGAGGGTTATCCCATGGTCGGTGGGAGACTTTACAATAATGAAAAAAAATTAACATAAGGCTTCCTTGTCGAGGAGAAAATTTAGTGGGCTTTCCTGGTTGGGAAACATAAGCCTTTTTTTTTCTTTCACAAAATTTCCCCAATTCTTGTCCCAATTTCCCCATTTCTTGTCCCTAGTACAGTCAAGTTGATACGGACATTAAATTTTTTTAATAGTGTCAACATCGCTCTGCTCCACTCAATTCAATTCTATGTAACTTCCTGTCTATTTCCCGAATCAATCTCTTCATTTTCCGTCTTCCCAAAATGGCCAAAATAGATATACATTCATAATAAATACATTAATAAAAAACGTGAGCATAATCCATTTAGTCGAAGTTAGATGTAACAACTCAATGCACAATGAACGAAAGCATTCATAAAGAAAAAAGGAATATACAAACGTTCCAACTGTGTGTGAATGATATTGTTGTGATTTATTCTCAGATAAACTGCAAGTTTTTTTTCTTGTTCCAGCCATTTGTAGCTAATTCTATAATAATAACTTAGACCTTTCCATAAATAAATGTAAGGGGTCTTACCCCACCTTGGAAAAACATAGCAAGTAGTCCTGCCTCCCTAGAATGGGCTTGGACCATCTCTCTCACAACTCATTGCTCCACCCACCAACTCTCTCTCAGGAATGATTTTTTCACCCCAGACCAGACTCAAATACGAATAGTTTAAATTTATTTAAGAAATCTGTTTTATTAGTGGACGTCTCTTTAAGGATTACTTATACAAGAAATAAAATAAAATAAATAAAATAATAAAACAAAAGTAAAACCTAATAATGCATCCTTGTTTTTTTAATAGTTTCTTGAAATTGAAATTAGGTCAATAATTTCAAACTTCTAGGTAGGAATTTCAAATTGCCCGGTGGAAGACATGCTTCACTACTAGAACACCCCATAAGAAATTCGCTAGTTGGGGATTTTACCCTCTGGATGGTGACTACATTGCATGCTAAACCCTTTTCTTGTAGCCACAACCCCTCTTGTGAAAGGAATTCACTAGCTGGAGCTTTCAACCTCCGCATGAAAAGTATGTTGCATTCTAAACATCCCACTTCCACAAGCAGTTGTTTCATTTTTTCCCTCTATTCGAGAATAGTTACAGAATGGGTGCAACCCCATGAAGAGAGGCAATGTACCACCCCTATCTTCCAACGTGCAATGGGGTTCTTGTACCTATCCCTGGTGTGTGCGAGTAGGGTGACTAGTAGTAAGGAGGTTCGGTTTGAGGGCTATGTCTTAGCAATGGCTCCTCCATCAGGTTTCTTACATGCTCCTATCATAGGTCAAGTAAGTTGCCTAAAACCAAAAACCGGGGTGAGCTTGCTAGTAATTCGTCCATCTAAGTCAAAGATCTCATATTCAATGTGTATCCCACTAGAGAACCAAAATATTTCTTGTTTCATTTAGCAGTTAAGCAGGTTATATCCAAAAGCTCCAGGGCTTCCTTCCTTCTAGGAAGACCAAACATAAAAAGACTCCAAACGGTTCAAGTTACTCTTCAGCCTAGGTGGAAAATGTGGGATTAAGTCTATATGGATATTCCAATGTTCCCGAGCAGGATTATTACGACTTAATACAATTATAACAAGGCTACAAGAGAGTTCCTTCCTCTCCTCTTAAGGAAATTATAATACGCTTCAATTTCATTTGTTAGAGGCGCGTGAAACAAGTAAAATTCAAACTATAGAGTAAATAGGAAACCTCAAGAGATAGCACATAAGACCAAAGCTTCAATGGGATCAACATGAACTACAATTGCTAGTGCTGGATAAAGAGGTTAAACCACAATTGGTGCTTAATACTAATGATGACAGGTAAACCATTGGTTTTGGTTCAAGGTAAACTGGCTATGTTGTTTCTTTCCCTACCTTTGCTATCTCAGGTGAGAAATTTGGATTACCTCATCCATATGTGTTTCAATAGATTCTAAGGAAATGATTATATGATGATTATGATCACGATTCAACCCATGTGAAGCTATTTATTTTCCAAGATTTGGGTCACCCACATAATTTCACTAGTCACAACATTTTTTGCCAAAATCGATAGTACCTGTCTTTCTCAATCCCTACACCAAAAATGTGTACAGTTACTGTATATTCCAAAATGCATTACAAACCTTTCGCTGCTTTAAATATATGGTGAAGATGGATCTAGGTGTTCGTTTTTCTTTCCCTCGTGGTTCTTTTTTTACAGTAGACATGGGGCATGAAATGTATTTTCAATGTTATTTTAAGAGTCTTGTAACGGTGTACGTGGGACTTCAAATGTGTTTTCAGTGTTATTTTACTAGTCTTGTATATGTTACAGGGATATATCTACCACCCAAGATTGTAAGAAGCATTGATGTAATCAAAATGGCATCAAGGAAGGCTTAATTTAATTATTTTTCTTTGTATAAGATAATTGGAATGCCTCATGATTGATTTTCTAAACAAAGGTTTGAAGAGTTCCTTTTTCTTTTCTTTTTAAAATATTTGTGGAGCTGCTTCAACAAGCTGATTAAAAAGTTTTTGGGATGAAATTAATGATTTAGCAGAGCTTCGTGATTGATTTTTTATGAGAAAGGTCCAAAGAGCTTATTTTTATATTTTCCTCTTTTTGGAAATATTCGTTGAGCTTCTTCTACGAGATGATTAAGTGGGTTCTGACATGAAATTAATGATGCAATTGATCTTTTCGTGGGTGTGGTGAAGAATTTAGGTGGGGGGTTCGGTCTTTTGGAGAATTACAACTCGTACTTGAAGCTAAGTGCTAGAAAATTTTGGTGGTTCTTTCATTGCATCAATCCTTGGGATTTTATGCACCAAATAAATAAATAACTGAAACTTGAGGAGGGATCATTAAGTGTCACATTCAATTTGGTTTACTTGTAAACTACTTCTTCCTACCCAACTAGGTTTCTAGTTGTTCTTTATAAAACTTTGAAACTTCCACAAATTTTCTTGCTTGGTTATGGCGTGCTAGTTTAACTCTTTAAATATTATTCAAATGTAAGACGAACATTGTTAATGTCATAGTTAACACATTTTGATTTTAAATATAGGATGAATCCTTTCTCATTGACTGGAAATATCAATTAGAAATAAAGGTTGAAGCACATAAAACAAAGAAAAATCTCCTTTAGATTCAGTTGCATAAATTAAATAAAGAAAAATCTCCTTCAAAAGCACATAAAACAAAGCAAAATCTTCTTCAGATGTAGTTGCATAAATGAAATAAAGAAAAATCTCCTTTAGATGCAGTTGCATAGATTAAATGACTTACGAGTGCATAACATGAGTATGGTTCCTCCAACAATAGTTGTCTTTCCATTTACTTCGGCATGGCTTTGTTCCTCCTGTTGAGTAACCTGGAAAGAATATTGTTGCCATTTGCTTCAGCATGGCTTTGTTCCTCCTGTTAAGTAACCTGATGCTTTGTTCCTCCTATTGACTAATTTGAAAAGAATATTATTGAGCCCTGTCGTGTTTTATAGGTACGGTGTTATATAGGTGATGGAGATGGTAGATGCCGAGTTATGTAGGCTGTGTTGTATAGGTGATGGAGAAGGTAGTAGGCAGTGTTGTATAGATGCAGAGTTGTGTAGGTTGTGAAGACAATGACCACAAGTTGTGAAGGCATGGGAGGTAATGGCTTTACTTTAATGAAAACATTAAAGTTAAACAACAACCTGAACATTTGTCAGATTACTTTAAAACCTTGACATAAGTGACTATCAGAATACTTTAAAGCTTCGACATAAAGCTTTCACATATTGTGAGTCAAACATCCTATATATAACTTTAAAAAGCAAAAAAATATTAATAGTCAAAACCAAAGTAATGTGTAGTCAATTATGAATCGATCGCTAAAATCCTGGCCTTCGACAAAAACTAATAATCCATCCACTTACAACATTTATATTTAAATAATCCATCTACTTACAACATTTATATTCATGTAAATATGATCAAACAATGTGAATATAATGTATAAAGATATTAAAAAATTTAGTCACTTAAATAATATTATACTAAGTGGTTATACCAGGACTAAGTGTATCATTTAAATTTCACAATTTTTAAAATAATTATTACTAGATGATTTAATTTAGTATCAAAGTAATAATACACTTTATTAAATGTTTTTTTTTCTTTATTTTTAATGTCTTTGTCTATTCATCGTATTTTTTTCTGAGTTATACAATTAAAAATAAATAAATTGTAGTAATAATTTTTTTTTTAAAATTTACCATGTTTTTATTTATATTTAACTTGAAATATATTTTTAATTTTTTAATTTTAATATTTGAATCCTAAAAAATAAAATTCAACCTCTTAATAAAAAAAATTGATAATCTATAATTTTTTGTGATAATTTTTTTTACAATGCAATAATTTAATTTATGTGAATGTGAATGCAATGATTTTTGTGAATGTGAATTGAAAGGAAATAGAAATATTGAAACATCATTAAAAAAAAATTGTTTTACGAACAAATGATGTCATATTTCAACACTAATTAGACATGCCCATTTTTTATTTTATTAGTTAGACATGACCATTTTTTATTTTATTAGAGTTTAGATTTAAAGCATTGAATTCTCTTTAAAGGTTATCTTACATTATTTGAATTAATACTTATGTTCATAGGTCATCAAATTTGGTCAATGCAACTTTATATAGAAAATATATAACAAAATAAAGGGATTTTATAGTGAATTTAAAAAAAAAAAAATTATATCAAGTTTTTGGAAAAGTATGAGTTAAAAAAAAAAAGATAAAAGAGATAAAAAATATAATATTAATATTAGCAAAATTTTTATGAAGAAATATGGGAAGAGTGGTTTCTTTTAACATTTGAGATTGAGAAGAAAAAAAAACAATATTCTAAAGTGGATATGTAATCTAAGTAGAGGCTATAATATAGACTATAAAGATAATATAATGTTGAGTGCTTCTATTAAAGTCCATGAGATCCATGTTTCTCTTATGATCTACTTAAACAATGGGATAGTAAGACCAGAGACCTTAGATGAAGTTATATTTGAACTTATATACTAGCTTCTTTTGAAACAAGTACTAAGTTCTTTAATCAAAAGCAAGCACACCTATGGTATTCAACATGAATCTAGAATTTCAAGTATTAGGATCTTTGAATATGGAATAAAATATATTATAGATCTCATAATAGACGAAGTAATAGAAAATAAAGTGTTCTTCCAATTGGTCCTCCTTTTTTTATAGCTAACATTTATGTTGGTCACGTGGTATGTGATTGTCAATATCCATGCTTAGCTAGAGAGAATAGAACATCAATCATTCAATACGAGAGAAAACTATATGATAGAATTGTTATAGAAAATAGAACATAATGATTATAAAATCTCATGGTGAAATCCAAGTATACCTCATATATTTTGTTGGAACCTCCTCCATTATTGTTCAATGGATATCTATTTAAGATACCTTAGAATCAAGGATAGAGATAATATATTGCAAATATTGTCAATACACATGTCAAAACATTGTAAAAACGCTATAAACTTTTCATATCAAGAGTGTCAGTGGTCATGATTGGCTAGATGGATGGAAAACTAAAGCACGAGAAAAGGATACATCTACTTATCAAGATCACAATTATATAGGAAACAATGTTGGTGTAGTAAGGTGTTAATTATGTGAAAAATGTCATGGTGATAAGATTTTAAACCCCACAATTTGAAAAATAATATCATCAAAGACTACTCTCTTAGATGTAATGAGTTTAGAGAGCATATAAATAAGTTCTATGTCAACATGGGACCATTCTATTTTTTAAAGTCTAGTACACTAGACCTTACATCCATATAATTGAGTCAATGATACAATAAAACGTTTATATTAGAACAAGCATCATGAAATTGAACATGAGAGCATTTCCTATGAGTTGAAAAGAGTTACACTGACAAAACCCTTATTTATTGAGATTATATATGCAAATTTCATACTAAATGTTGGTCCAATGACCAACACAACTAGATAAGTATAAGATGTGGTAATATTCATTTTCTTTCCTTTGTAGCAAACATGAATGTTTGAAAGCCCTTTTATGAGAACATTCAAAGCCATAACATTATCCTTTATTAGTTTAATTTCTAATCCACGGGGGTAATAGAAGTTACAAAGAATATCCACCTTCTCTTTGAGACCATAAATGGTATGAGACAAGGATTATATCATTTGAGAATGGCATGATAGCAATAATAACACTAAATGAATGCAACTTTCATCTTGCCACAACTTGTTGATAAGAAACTTCTCCAAATCGTCTATGTATAATGGGAAAAAATTAAGAAATGAAACATTGTATATAAGTATAGTATTATGGTAAGATAGATGTATCATAAATAGATAAAGGGGGGGAGCACATAGATGGATTCTACGGTTTCTCTCCACGTTGAGGCTCGCGGATGTGGTTAATTCTCCGAACTCTTTTCTCTGCCCTAGTGAGGACTAGAACCCTTCTTTCCTTGTTTTTTTTCTCTTCTCCCGCGTAGGCTCAGACGGTGCCCTGGCTCCCTTATAACTTGTAGCCACAGTCTGTCTTGACAATGACCCTGTCGTTCTCCTCTCGAGTTTCCTTGCGGATGTGGACCGATGGTTTTAAAACATGGACAAAGAACCTAAACACGTGGCCCCTCCTTCCTATTCAAGCGAGTTTGACCCAAGTATGGGGTTGCTGACATATGGATTTTCACCCCTTAGCCAGGTTCTTCTCTCTTCCCCCGAGCGTCTGTCCCCTTTTTCTAGTAAGGTATCATCCTCTTCTTTTTCCCCACATAGAACAGACTCATATTATGGTTGTTTTGGCTCACTTTTAGACTTTTTGGTTTTGGACCCCCTTCTCACAACTAGAACTCTCCCCTCCACTCCTAGCTCACTAGTCGACCTAGCTCTTAACTGGATCTCTCAGGAGGAAGGGGTATTTTTGCGCTCCTCACCCTACTCTTTTCCCTAAACTCAAAGGTAGTGGCTTTTTGACAGAAGGGGATCAACACCGTGTCGTCTCAGGGTTAGGCCGCAGAAGCACGACGTCTTGTCAAGCATCCTCTCAATATTTTTGCCCCCCCTCTAAAGGATTTATTTCGGCTCTCCTGGATGTTGAATAACATAGGGATTTTCCATAAGAAAGAAGGGTTCCTTACTTAGTGTTTAGACTAGAGGACTCATGTGATTCTAGGGGTTTTCATAGTGCCCGACAAAAGTAGAGAAGGAAAAGACTCAATTCAAAAGGGAAAGTTGGAAACCTGGTGCTTGGGAAGGAGATAGGAATGAACAAGGTGGTACAAATGTCGAATCCAACTCTAGTGGGGAGAGCCATTGGCATATTTTTTTCTCTCAAAACCATTATTTCTTGGACTTAGTCGGTTTGGGAAGAACATCTGGGCTACACCCCAGAGGTTATTGAATTAAGAAGGAATTGGTTTGCCTTTAATTTCCTCCAACTAAAACATGCTAAATGGGTGTTGGGTAAAAATTGGAGCGTAAAATCCTCACCCCTCTTGCTAAAGCCTCAGAGCCCCCTCTTCGATGAAAACAGGGAGAAACTTGACAAAATCCCTTTCTGGGTAAGACTCCTAGCTCTTCCTCTTCAATTCTAGTCTTTGGATTACTTTAAATCCATCGGGAATTTTCTGGGGGATTTCCTTGAAGCTGATTTATCCTACTAGGAGACAAAAGAAAGAAAAGTTGAAAGGATTTTAGTCAATCTAAATGTCAGAGAAGGACTTGGAGAAGAGATTGACTTAACATGGGGGAATTACACTCACACCCAACTTTTGGACTATGAAAATGTCCTCTTTAGATGTCGATGATGCCACTAGTATGGGAATTTGGTAGTAACTTGCCACCTCCCCTTAAGAACAAAAGGAGGCACCTTTTATAGGGAAAATTTAAAGTATCCATCTCAAGATAACAACAAAAGGCAAGTTTTTATTACAGAAAAGGAAACACCTCTTACAGTCGAACCCGCACCCTACACAGAAGCCACAAAGGACAAAGAACATAAGGTTTTCACTCCACCAAATGAAAGGATTGCAGAGGAAGGATTGGAGAAAACAAGCAACACTAATATGGATCCAGAAAGCTCAAGGTCACTGGTCTCAGGTAATCCTCTTCATTCCTCTCCTCCCATTACAGTTTTAATTAAAAATTTGACTTTGGAGGGCACTGAGTGGTTGGAGGCTCTGAAAAACTTGTCTCTAAACAATGTCTCCCAAACTTTCCCTGAGTCCTTCTTAGAAAGAAACAAGGATCCTCCCCTCCTGGAAGCGCCCCCCCCCCCAAAGCGTCTTTGCCTTACAGAAGAAACCTCATCTTCCTCCTTTCTATCTAATGAGTCTTCCTCTACCCACTATTTCCTAAGATCACATAAAAGATCCCCCTCCATAGGTGGACTGGGAAAGGAGGAAGTCTCCTCCTCCCTGAACAAGGGAGGACGAGGGAGAAAGTCCATGTTTTCCAAAGCTCAATCAAAGGATAGGATAGACCTTCTGGCCGAAAAACAATAATCTATTGAACAAAAACTTAGAGCATCGAAGCCTCGGGGAAAGGTTACGGGATGAAAATTATGTCTTTCAATTACAGGGGTTTGGCGGGTGCCCTAAAAAAACCTACCCTAAAAATGGTGATCACTATAGAACTCTCAGATGTGATACTCCTTCAAGAAACAATGGGAGTAAGTGATGAGGTAAATTCAAGCATGGAACTACTTCTACCGGGCTGGGTTTTAATTACAGTGGATGCTAAGGGAAGATCTAAAATATTGGCCACTAGATGGAACTCTCATAACATTCAAGTTATTAACACTCGGGGCCTGGATTCTGGACTCGGGATTATGGTTTTGACCCCAGAACTCAAGGATGATGTACATATCCTTAACATTTGTGGGCCCTATCAAAATAGAAAACCATTTTGGGACTCTCTTCTCTCAAAATATTTCTTCAAAGAGCTATTGATTTTAGGGGGAGATTTAAACCTCTCCCTGGGACCTTCATAAGTTTGGGGGGACGGCGCCAGGCCCCACCCACTGGCAGATTTTTTCTGCCATAAATTTGCAAATTCCAGACTAACAGATCTTGATCCTTTACTCCTCAAGCCTACTTGGAAAAACAACAGGGTCGGAATTGAAGGAGTGGAAAAAACACTGGACCGATTCCTGATTAACGACTCTCTTTTGAAAAATATTCTTACTTTTAAGTAGTGGTTTGGTTTTGGAGGCTTGTTAGACCACCATCCAATTTTTCTGGAATTCAGAAAGGGCTCTAAGAAGCCAGCCAGTCCTTTTAAATTTAACAAAACCCGTCTTGAATATGAATCCTTTTTGGAACTGATAAAGGAACATTGGATACCCTTTCGACAAAAATTACCTCATTCAGTAGATATTTAGTTTACAAAAAATATGAAAAGACTCAAAGATGTAGTAAAACCTTGGGCTTTCCAAAAAAGGAAAAATGAGGACAAGGAATTAAAAGAAATCGAATTTGAGTTACAAAGTTTCTTGGAAGAATAAGGGGAAATTATGAGCTCAACAAAGTCAAATCTCAGATTACTTCAACTGGAGAAAAGGAGAATAAAACTACTCAAGGAGAAGGAAGAGACTTGGAGATTAAAAATCAGAGCTACTTGGATGGAGAGTGGAGATGAAAACACAAAGTTCTTTCAAGTTTATGCCAAAGGAAGAAAAAAAATCAATACTATTTGGCATCTGAAGGACCAGGCAAGAAATTTGGAAATAACATTTGAAGGGATGTCAAAACTAGGAAAAAAATATTTCCAAAATCTCTTCAAAGCAGAAACCCAAGCTTCTATAGAAGAAGTAGTCCAAGTGGCACAATTTTTTCCCATATTTGTTGAAGAAGAAGATAATCGGCTCCTGATGGAAGAAGTCACAGAAAAAGAGCTCCTAGAAGTACTTTACAGCTTTGAAAAAGATAAAATCCCATGCCCAGATGGATGGACTATTGAATTCTTCCCGGGTTGTTATGAGACTGTAGGAACAGATTTACTAAAGATGGTGGAGGATACAAGAATTTCAGGCTGAATACCACAAAGCCTCAACTCAAATTTCCTTTCTCTTATCACAAAAAGGATAACTCAGAGACTCTAGATGACTTCGGACCAATCTCTCTTTGCACCTGTGCCTACAAAATTGTCTCAAAAGTAATTGCTAGAAGGATTAAAAGAATCCTATACAAAAATATTTTGGAACAACAGTTTGGCTTTCTGGAAGGGAGTCAAATCCATGAAGCCATAGGTATAGCACAAGAAGGTCTTTAGAACATGAAGACAATAAGTCTAAAAGGGGCAGTGTTAAAGATCGACCTCTCAAAAGCCTGTGATAGAGTAAGATGGTTGTATATTCGGTTATTACTTACTCACCTAGGGTTTGATGTTCCCTTCATTAATTGGTTCATGAACTGTATTTATTCGACCTCTTTTGCGATCTTTATAAATGGCTCGGCTTCACCTTTATTTACCTCAGAAAGAGGACTCTGACAAGGGTGTCCTTTGTCACCGATTCTCTTCCTCCTAATAGTGAAAGGACTCAACAGAGCAATATCACATGAAAATATTGTAGGCACCTTTTTTGGAATCAAAATCTCTCCTAAACTGTCTCCCACACATCTCGTTTTTGTGGACAATGTCTTAATTTTTAGTGGAGGGTCTAGAAGGGAAGAAAAAATTCTAAAGAACATCCTTTCTCTTTTCTCAAAAGCAATAGGGATGCAAATCAATGACATAAAATCTTTTCTCTCTACACACCTCCTAACAGAAGAAGAAGAGAAATCCCACTTTTTACTTTTCCCGTATGAAAGAAAGACTTTAGATGATGGGATAAAATACTTGGGTTTTATCCTAAAACCCAATGATTACAGAAAATAAGAATGGAAGTGTCTCCTAAAGAAAATGGACAAATGACTAAATACTTGGAGTCACCGGTGGCTTTCACGGGCAGGGAGATTGGTGTTGGTAAAATTAGTTCTAGAATCTATACCAGTTTATTGGATTTCCCTCTCTTGGATCCCTAAAGAAATCTTGGAAGAAACAAAGAAAGTCTCCTCAAAATTCCTTTGGAGTGGGAGAAAGGAGGCTCATGTAATTACATGGGTCCGTTGGAACAAAATTACCGTCCCAAAGGAAATGGGAGGATGGGCTCTAAAAAATATCTTTCTTTTTTCCAAAGCACCGACGGCCAAGGGAGGATGGCGTGTTTTAAAATCCTCTAGTATCTGGACTAAGGTCATCATACAAAATTACATAGCACTAGTTCCACTAGAGGTTTGGATAAGAAGTCAACAAAAATCCAAAAAGGGGGCCTCGGTGATCTGGAAATCCATTCTAAACGCCTTCCCTCTCATTGAAAACAGTTTATCTTGGAAACTTGGTAATGGAAACCGCTTCAGATTAGGGAGAGATCCCTGGCCAGGAAGTGAAGGAAAACACTTACTTACCAAGTAGTTAATACAAAATTTACACTCCTTGGGTTTTATTCATCTAAACTCACCGGCGGACTCCAGCCGCTCTACCTTATGGTCATAGGGGTGGAATGATCCAAATAGGTCGGGCCTTAGTGAAGATGAAAAAATTGAATTGGGAATATATATTTACTATATAAAGTCCTCACATATTATACTCACAGACAACGAGGATGAATTGATTTGGGATCCATTCCCCTCCGAGATCTATTCCCTAAAACTGGGCTATCTAAAATATAACTCAGATTTAGGCCTCCGAGAGCCTGTTTGGTGGTGGAGGAATTCGTGGAAGGTTAAAATTCTGGCAAAAACTAGACTGTTTATGTGGAATGTACTAAAAAATAAGGTTCCAACTTAGGATAACCTCCAAAAGAGAAACTTTGTTGGGCCCAGTTGGTTCTCTCTCTGCAAATCCGAAGGAGAAACTATCTTAAATCTCTTTCTAAATTGTAGGTTCATCAACAAAGTTTGGCAAGAAACTTCTAGATTTTTAAATTTAAATTGTGTTTGGGAAGGAAGAGATTTGGATCACTTTTGGCTTACTTGGTGGAAAACAAGAGACTACAAACTCTTAAGAGCCCTTCCTTTATTGGTCATCTAGGGTGTTTGGCTCGCTTGAAATTCCTTTATTTTCAAAGGAACCCCTCCTTCCCCTGAATTCACTGCAGCGAGAAGTGCCACATTTCTTCCCTCCTTCCTCTCTCAGAACTCTAGACCTTCCTCTAGGCAGCCTCAAGAGGTCGTGCCTGACAGTTCCTCCCCCTGGGGTTTCTTTGATGGAGCTTCCCAACAAAACATCTGTGGAGAAGGAGGAATCCTCTACCTTTCAACTTCACACTAATTTATTTTGACCTTCGGTTTTGGGCCAGGAACAAACAACTTTGCATAACTTTTGAGCCTCAAACTACTCATTGCTTTTGCCATTGAAAAATGATGCCTGTCTTTAAAATTTTATGGGGACTCGTTAAATGTCATAAACTAGATAAAATGCACACAAAGATGTTTATGCACAAGACTTTCTTCCTTGGTGGAAGACATTAGTTGTTTGCAGACAAATTTTGACACCTTTGTTTGTTAACATGTCTACAGGGAGAATAATAAAGAAGCAGACCAACGGTCGAAAGAGGGGCTTAATTTGGCTATGGGCCAGTGGAAAATAATTGAATATCACAATGATCAAGCAAATGAATATTTGCACAGACCTTTTTTGGACTAATCAACTATCAGCAACAAAGTTTTGTATATTTTTCATGCATAATATATGCAAACAATATTATGAAGACTAGCTGAAGCTCATTCAACAACACCAGTTCCAGAAAATCCAAAGAAACATATTTTTTCGCAAAATTAACAGCTTACAGAAGCATTCATGAAATGAAATAGATAACCTATAGCTACAAACTTCAATGTAATAGAATACATCAATAGTTTTATATGAAGAATGTAATTTTGTTCTTGAAGTAATAAAATTACGCTTTTTTTCCAAGGAAAAAAAAAGTATAGTATTCTAGGTCAATGTTTTGGTTTGATAAAAATATACATGTAGATAGTGTAGATGAGAATACGATGTAAAATATGCAGTTTACTATTAAGCCTTGTAAATTTTAGTGAATATTATTAATCTAATCATATTTTGTATAAAAAAAAAGGTAAAATTTTAAACAAAAGGAAGTCAATTGACAAATTTATTTTTTGAAAGAAATGTCCTAAAATAGTTGAATGGTGAAAATTCACCACTTAAAAATACCATGCTATATACAAGATTAAAGGAGTGGGAGATAAGGGGAAACATCATTTAAGAGAATTAACATAGTTATCAACTTGATGAGAATTGTGACCTCAAAACGAGAACTATATCCCTAAAAACCCTAGCTTTGCATCAAGAACACCAAAATCAAGCACCAATTGAAAAGTGGTGCTACTAGTGACACCCTTTTTTGTAGGGTTAAAAATATGACCTTATGATAAGGGCCTTAAAAACCTACAATGTTACTTAACAAAAACCTTAAAATCAACCTGTGATAGAAAATGTGGTGTTACCAATAACATTATTTTTTCTAAGGTTAAAATTATAACTTGTTTAATACCACAACCTTAACAATTGGTATTAATGCAACCAAAACCTTAAAATCACCCCCTAAATTGAAAAATGGTGCTACTGGTAGCACCCTTTTTTTCAATGTTAAAATTACAATATTTTGAAACCAAGTCCTAAAAAACCAGTATTGTTATAAACAAAACGATAAAATCAACCTTAAAATTAACACTAGTTTAGGGTTAGTTTGTCACTCCAAGCACCAAACTGTTAACATTCACCAAGTATCCTTAGACACACAATTTTATTAATCAGGAAAATAAAATTCCATAAGAGGTGAGAGGCATAGTATATATATAACCTATGTATACTTATTACAAAATGTCATGCATCTTTGACCAATAATGCAAGGATAGTCATAATGACAAGGATACTTTTTCTTCTAGGAAATATCTATCTTCTACAATTAAATTTTTGTAGGAAAATAAACTTTAGGATTATGAGGCTAACACTCCCCCCTTTAATCTAAGAGTTTATTTTTAAAATTCCAAGTTCATCTTTGAACTTAGTGAATTTTATTTTACCAAGTGGGTTGGTGAAAATGTCTGAAGTTTGATCTTCATATGGACAATATTGTGTCTTGATGATGTCGTTGTTGATAAGAGTTATAATGAAGTGATACTTGGTGTCGACATGCTTGGTCTTAGAATGAAATGTTGGATTCTTGGAAATTTTTATTGTTGACTAGCTACCAATAAATAAAGTAGTTGGCATTTTCTGAATAGCACTAAGATCCTATAAAATCTTGTGTAACAAAACAATTTCACATGTTGCTTCCCAAGATGAGATGTATTCTACCTCTACTAAATATTTTTCCACTAAAACCTAATTTTTACAAGTCCAAGATACTACTGTTGAACCCATACTCCTTAAATATCATGAAGTTAATATTTTATCATCAATATGACTTGCAAAATATGCATATGAATATCTAACTAGTGTAAATGTGTCATTCTTCTTATATAGAATACCATAATCCATTGTACTTAGAATGTATTGGAGGACCCTTTTTGTTGCATTCCACTGACTTTCCCTAGGTTGTTGCATGAATTTGGAAATAATGTTGACTACATATGAAAAATATGAATGACTATTTGCCAAAGTAAATGAGGTTTCCAGTTAATTGTCTATAGCTAGTATTGTTAACCAATCCCCCCCCCCCTTCAATTTTTCAAAGTTTTAAGTTCTTCTCCATATGTGTAAGATAGGGCTTACAATCCTGTGTGACAAAATTCTTTAACAATTATATGGCATACTTGGTTTGACTAAGGAATATGTGATGAGTTTGTTGAGTAACTTCCACTCCACAATAGTATTGGAGTGGACCCAATTCAATAATTTTGAACCCTTTTTCAAGTTCCTATTTCACCTATTTTATGTGGACTTCATGATTCCATGTAATGATTAGATCATAAACATAGAGAACAATAGTCAACAAATTTTCACCTTGCATTTGGAAATAGAAAGTATCATTAGAATCACTACAATCAAAACCAACATGTCTAAGGTATTCATCCATTTTGGCATATCATGCTCTAGGTGCTTGTTTCAAGCCATATAAATCTTTGATCAATTTGCAAACTTTATGTTATTTTCCTTCAACTTCAAATATTGGGGGTTGAGTCATATAGAATTCTTCTTTCAAATCACCATTAATAAAATCACTTTGGGAATCCATTTGATGAAGTGTCCAACCATGTTGTGTAGCCAAATTAATTGCCATTCTGTTTGTGTCCATTTTTGTATTAGTGAAAATGTTTATTCGTAATCAATTCCTTCTTTTTGACCAAAACCCTTTTCCACAAGTCTTAATTTATAATTATCAACATCACCATTTAAATTATAGTTGATTTTGTAAACCCATTTGCAACCTATGAATTTAATGTATGTTGGAAAATCAAGAAGTTTCCATGCTACAATTGCTACTAATGAATCATATTCATCCACCATATCTTTATGTCATTCTTTATGTTTCATTGCTTCTTAAAAAATAGTGGGTTAAATCAAAGCATCAATAAGTAAGGGTAAATTGGATTGAGATGTGGGGGAACTTCTAGTTCTTGTTTTTTTGTTCATCTAGATGAACATATTTGAGTAGTTACATAAACCATGTTGGTCTACTGTGATGTGCCTATGGTAAAGTTTCTATAGTTGATTTGTCATGTGATGAAGAAGAATCATTATCTAATGAAGATTTATCTAACTCGGGGCTAAGTTTTTTCAATTCAATTTTTTTCATTGATGTGTTTTTTTATCCCGAGTTACCCTTTTCTCTAAGTGGCTAAGGAGATTATCAATCTCTTTTGCAGTTTGATTTTCAATTTCATCAAAGAAAACATATCAATTGATAATAAATTTCCCACTAAATAACAACTAATAGACTTTATTTTCAATTGACTATGTAATGAGTTTGCATTTCATATTGCGATTTTCTGACTTAGTATTTTTTCTTTAAGAACTAAGGCATAGAAAGTAGAGAAAAAAAACTGAAGATGATTAACTAAAGGATTATCTGCATACCAAGCTTCATATGGAGTCATTACATATAACGTTTATGTTGGTGATCAATTCCTTATATAGATACTTGTATGAACTACTTTTGCCCAATATTTCACTTAACCCCTTTAAATGTAGCATATATATTTTCATTCCCATGACTAGAGTTCCATTCATTCTTTTAGTGACCCCATTCTACTATGGAGTATAATATTTTTTCAACTACCTTTTGGTTAAATTTTTCCTCAATAGTTAGTGAATTCATTTGAAGTGAATTCACCCCCATTATCTGTCCTTAATGTGGTAAATTTTCTTTGGTAGAATTTTCAACGAAGCATTGAAAAATGTATGAACTTTTCAAATGATTTTGACTTATCCTTCAAAAAATATACATTGATGGTTCTTGTTTGATGAAAGGATGATTAAAAAAATGATAATTATATAGACTCCAATTTCCTACATCAATTTCATTTTTCATAAGTTATTCCTCAAATCCCATTCATTAACTTCATGTTCTCATCAATTCCATGTCTATGTAATTTAGAAAGAAGAAATTTTGTTATATCAATTATGGATGATTGATTTTTAGTTTGGAAACATTTCTATAATGTTTGACTAGAACAAAAGTACTCTGAATATGATAATGGGCAGGATGTTGAAGCTCATAGAAAATGGAATGCAATTTTTATATAAGTATAGTTTCCTTCATCAATCTCACTTTTCATTAATTATTCCTTGAAATCCCTGTCATTTATTTCCCTTCACCATTTTAGTGTTTCTTATATGATAAGAGAAAGATAGTTTGATATGGTTAGCATGGTAAAGAACATAATAATAGATTAAAATTTTATTAACTAGAAAACACTTGTTATGGTTGTTAAACGAAATATTGGCATATTTTTTTGATAATGATCAACATACATATATTATAGACGCGGTTGATGAAAAATGTACTTCTTTCCCTGATTCACTTCATCCCTTTCCATTTCCTATATTTGTTTCAAGGTTGTGTCATGTCAGAGCATGTTTGATCATTTAGATAAATTGTATTAGATGTTATATATTACTGTTGATTTATACTTATGATAATTGGATTATCATGGTTATATATGATCGTTTTTAGTAGAGGAATCTATGGAATAGGAAATAGAGAAAGGAGGCCAAATGATTTTTGGAAAAGAGGAAACAATAGGTTATGATTATTCATTCACTTTGATACAGACTCTGAAGAGTTCAATCAACTTTTGCAGACAAGTTTCTTGAACCTTGTTGGGAAAAGAGCCTTCCAACCTCCTCCTTCACCTAAGAGACCACCATTGCATTGCCATCCTAATATTTCCAACATTGTTATAGCAAGTTTTGCCTCACCCCATTCAACTTTCTTAGAAGGCCTTTCCATTTCCCTTTGTAGACTTGAAGTCCCATTTTGCACTTCCCAGAGCCAAAAAATCATATTTTTCCACATATATGTTCCCTACAAGTTGGACATCATGTGTATACGAAGGTTGCACCACTACAACCCGCGTCCATTGAGTTTGGTGCTCAAAATTAAAAATTGTGTCGGGTTTCCATGTCACGTTACGAGATCCATGATCCTTGACCTTCCATATACTGGAAACGTTATGACTCGACCCTTCAGTTCCATTTGAAGGATATAAAATGGGCCATATCCAAACCGTGGAAGAGGAGAGAATTCAACTTTTGAGAGAAAAGATACTATGGATAAATTTTCACTTCATATTGAGTCTGCATCCCTTTGTCCTTTAAAGTATGAACAAATTGTTCATCCCCCAAGCTCTTCCCTCTTTGATGGAGAACCTCATTGTCTCTCTTATATGAGGTTGCCTTTGGTGGAGGCCCAAGTGGAAGGGACTTAGTTTCTCGGTTCTGAGACGTTCTGACACAAAAAAATTTCACTTATACTCTTCTGTTGATCATATTTTAATAGAAATACTATTTTCTGTCCAATTGTTGTCTTGCAAATATTTGAATTGTTATTCCATGGGTGTATTTGTTATGAATGTTAATGGATTATTCTATTGTATGTGACAAATTTATTTATTATCACCATCTTCTTGTGTATCTTGGTTGTTGAGGACAAGTTGCAGGTATAAATATTTGAGTTGCATGCTCAACGGT
>ML784181.1:142678-193889 GCA_009831015.1 Picea engelmannii
TGAAGTGACAAAATCAAGAAGGAATATTTAAATGATAAAGTATTGGAGAACTTTCTATTCATGGAAAGTGGTTAACCCTAAAATAAGGAAAATAGGTTAAGTGACCTAAAAATGGGTTAAGTAACCTAAAATGGGTTAAGTGAACTAGAAGATGAAAGTATAAATAAGAAGCTAGGATTTCTTGTAAAATGCACATTTAGTAAGAATCCTTTTTGTGGATCAATGGAGAGCTTCTTGTGAATATCTTGTGGAGTATTGATGGAGAGCTTCTTGTGAGATCATTCTATTAGTGTGTATATCTTGAGCATGATTGAAGATCTATTTTGAGGAAGAGAGTGAGAGGAGGATCTCATGAACGCATCAAAGTTTCGGCAATGTCGGAGATCTTGATGGCAAAAGTCTTGGATTCACAAAAAGCCCTATTTTCTGATGTCTATGTGGGTTGTCTGTGTATAGGGTGCATGTACACACAGGCTGGCTGTGTATAGGGTTAGTGTACACACGACCTGACTGTGTACATGGAGCGTGGAGTGGATAAAATCATGGATATTTTTGTTTGAGATGGTGCCAAGAATTTGGATGATGAGGCAGGTTCCAGATCTGCATTCTATGGCCTCAGATCTATCACTGAGACACTGGTATGGTTACATTATTATCTTTATGGATACTATGGTTTGATGTGTTGTGAATGCTTAGGGAATTCTTGGTATGGATTCTATGATGTGGTTCAGTTTGGTTGATTTGGTTGATGGAGTGAGCAACACTCTTGTGATTCAGTAGTGACATGATTGCTATGGTATACTAGTTATTTTTACATGATTGAGATAGAATTCATATTGATTTGTTGTGGAGCATGAGCAAGCTATTGGAGAGCTTGGATGTGTTGTGACTGGATGTGGGTCAGTTTGGATAGTGGAAGACATAAGAGAAAGTGATTGCAGGTTGCAGAGGATCTGAGCATGTGAAGCAAAGAAAAACCCTAGTTTCTCATAAGCATACACTTGTTGCATTATAGACTGGCTACATGCAAACACGAGTTGTAGTGAGCCAAGGTGCATGCACACGTGGGCTGCACTATTGACAGGTCACGTACCTATTGATAGATTGATATCTATTGAGGATTGTTGCCTCATCTCAGTTGGTGCTGAGGGTGTAAGTTGAGTCGTTCATGATAGAGAAGGTGCTCTTACAGAGTTGTACTATATTCAATTGTTGTTGATAAACCCCAAGGATTGTAGTCCGTAATAAAAAGAAAATTGTACATACATCTTGTGTTCTTTGTGTTCATTGTGGTGATGACTTGTTGATGATGTATTGCTGATATATGTTGTTGATATGTGCTCACAACTAACTATTTATAAATGACAACAATGGGTAATGAATAAATATTGAATGCTAATTGATGAGTTTTTGTGCAAAAGGGAAGTTTTGGGAAAAAGAGCCCCACACTCATTCACCCCCCCTCTAAGTGTGGTAGGTGTGTCCAACATGTCACTGATCATGGCAGTCACTTTGATAATGAAATGATGGAAGAGTTAACATCAAAATTGGGTTTTAAACATGGGCATTATTCCCCTTATTATCCCCATTAAAATGGACAAGTAGAGGATGTGAACAAATCTCTTAAGACCATTTTTCAAAAAGTTGTCATCCAAAGAAAATCTAACTAGTATCTAATGATTTACCCTATGCTTTGGGCATACCAAACCTTGGTTAATACCTCCACTAGTTTTTCTCCTTTTAAGTTAGTAAATGTGTGGAGTCAATCCTTCTTATTGAATGCGAAATCCCTTCCCTTAGACTAGCAGTTGATCTCCTTCCTGACACTTCAGATCTTGAAAAATGCCTCGTGCACCTAGAGAGCCTATGCGAATAGCATCGAGACACCTCTACGACTATAGAAGAGAATAAATGATGTGTTAAGGTCCATTATGATAGGTCTATTTTTCCTTAGCAGTACGTTGAGGATGACTTGGCTCTCTTATATGACCAAGCCAAAGAACCATTGGGGGCAGGTAAGTTCAACCCCATGTGGCACGGTCCTTATATCGTGCGACATGTTTTAGAAAAAGGAACCTATGAATTGGAGGATTATGAAGGGAGTATGCTGGATGATCCTAGAAATGGGCTCTACTTCAAAATATATTACGCTCGATCCCCAATCTTGGGCATGACTCTTTATATACTAGTGTATCTGAGTGTATATATATTTTTTCCTTTGTTTCATCGGCTTGCTTATCAAGTTTTCCCTTGGTTGGCAGATGTCAATGGATTCTTCAGTTTATTTAGGATTCGCAGACGATACCAATCATCATACATGAAACTTGGCTTCCGTCGCTTGGGTCATTTACTCACCCGAGGGTCAACTGGTGTCTTCAAGCGACATTTTTCTAGGGCCATAAACAAATAATGTGGATGAGTATAGCGCCATTATATATCTTTTACGCGACACCATTTCACATGGTGTTCGATATTTAGAAGTTCACCTGGACTCCCAATTAGTAGTATGTCAGTTGAATGGAAGTTACTGTGTGCGAGACCCTACTCTACTCCGAAAATTCCTATGGGTACGACTTTTGGAATGACATTTTCATTTTATTACTTATAAACACATACCTATAAGTTCTAATTATGTATCTGATGCATATGCTAATTATTTTTTAGATTATCATTTGTTACATAACTAAAGTAAAGAAAACACATCCATCAATGTACACATTGTAACATATATAAGTAAAGACAAAGACCAATGTTTTTTATATTTCATCTCTCCAAAAATATGGTATCATAGTACAACATGGGGCTCACACCCTCAAAATAATATATGACCGATAGATATATTAATGACCATGGAATCTATGCATGTGGTGTCGGATGTGTATCATGATAGAATACTATGGTGTTTGTGAGATGCTGGAAGAGTCGCACCCACACATGGGGCACACCCACTACCTGTCGCTGCATAGCCTATGGTAGATCCTCTACCTGAACCATAGGAATCATGTGCATCAAACGAGACAAGTTCCCCTGCACATTTTGTATCATTCTCTTCGCATCTTCTCCTGCTAGCTCGTCTCCCCAGTTCCTCCATTGATGTCATGGGAATCCATCTGGTCTCCATGGAACCACATCTGTGTAACAAAGTAATTGTCAATACTTGATACCATCCAAAAATATTTTCATTTTTTATTATTTTTGAAAAACACAAAAAAATGAAGTATATAAAAAAAATTCATACCTATATCACTATAGGCGACATCTGGTTGCAATTACATATCTGGATCTCCTCTGTAGTCGATCCCAACATAAGGGTAGTATTCTATGGCTATCACCTGTCGACGCCACCATAAGAATAACTCATTGTTGTAGGGGGTTGGTACCCTACCACCTCTTAACTGCCTAATCACCTTGGTCCACCATGACATGGATGGATCACATGGTCCGTGTGGAATGATATCCACTCTAGGGGATCAAACCTGGAACCCGCTCAAAGAAAAAACTAAATAAGATAGATGTGAACTCAAAGTTCCTTTTCCTTGCATGTTTGCAATCTCTCAGCTGGCTCTTCATGTTATCCAGTAGTTAGGTGAACCACTCATAAAATGTGGGTCGTAAACACTCTACTGCATAAAACATGAGTGGCCTTTATGCTTGGTTCAACAAGGCTGAACCCATGATCCATGTAAGTACAAGGACGAATATCTTTAGAATCAATTTCTCGATCGCCCTGATGGGGAGTTGACTCCCTACTTTCTCTGTTCCTGCAACATAGTGGGTGGAAATGTAGTCCTCTATGTTCATACCACTCCCAGCTCCCCAGGCTTTGAGATTCACCACCTCTCCCCAATGAGAAAATCCTGTAATGAAATAGATGTCCTCTACTTCAATTCTCAATGGTTTCCCATCGAGATTGAAGGCCTCAGTATCCAGATCCCATAACTTTACTAGAATTTGGAGCAACCTCACTTGAGCCCTCATTCCTTTGAGAGCCCAAAATTTGTAAATTCCACATATTTTTATGGAAAGTTGGGCCCCTACATCTCTTTCCATTACTGCATCCACTTCCTCATGCTCTCTCTCTCTCCATTCAAGTACTATCCTGCAAAAGAAAAGCCCTTTTTTGAGTCAAACTCTTTAAAAAACGTGTTTGTGGACTTGTACGTGAGTTGTAAGATAAACAGTCACGTGTAGGGCCACATATACGTGGGAAACATTTTCTTTCCCCATGTATATGTCTCTATATATGTGACCCGATAAACTACAACCCACATACACACTAATTCATAATTTGTGCCCTTCAAAACTCAAAAAATGGGGCCTACTTTGAAATTGTAAACCACTAGAAATGAAGAGGATGGAAAGAGAACTTACTTGGTCCAGACAATTGTCAATTATGTCGCTCATAGCTCCTTCAATAATCACTTGAATATCGTGGGAAATTTGGTCCAAAATGCACTATGTGGGTAAAAAAGTCAAATTATATGGTAAATTGATTATTTTTTATTATTAGTAGAAATTTTTTACCCACTTTACATAGTTTTTTCTATTTTTTCAACCTAATGGACTAATGGTACAATGGAAGGAGTTGGTTTTGGTTGTTTTTTCGAAGGAATTTTGCGGTTTCTAGCATTATATCGCTTGTTTGTGACTTCGGCAGGTATTTTGTTTTACTAGCATATATGATAGGTTGCCACTCCATATTTCATATTTTCATTATCTTATTACTGTGATATGTATGCCTTAGGTATGAACCCATTTATTAGTGACACAGAACCTTCCTACTACTATTAGAAGTGTCGTTATTGAATGGTAGAGGCTTACCAAACATGGGTGCCCTACTTAGAACCTTTGTGCCATATGGTGCCAATGCATAGATTATTCCATAGGACTAGGAGTCCTTTATAGTTCCAATATGAATTTGTGTTCAAACCTCATATTCTTACTCATAAGCATTATAACCTATACCTATGGGACTTCCACCGAGTCTTATTTAAGCTCTTTTCTGACTCTATAAAAAAACGAAAAGATTGTCGAGTGAACTTGTCTCTTTCACACTCGTTAAATGGATTTGAAAGCACGTATATTTGGTGTAAGTTTAACCATTTTTCGAACCAAGTAGACTAATTTTGAAAAAGGAATACTCTTTTCACTAGTGTCTAGAATATTTCTCCTGTGTATTGCTTTATACTTTTTCTGTCCTAGGGGACTGAATTTATGAAAACGTACATTGTTTGGAGTTAAGTTATAATTTCATTTCATCCTCTTTCTTTTAGTATTGATCCTATTAATGATTCTCACTTTCTCTTTATAATCCTATTACCTCATCAATTTGCATCACCATCCAAGAAGAGCCTTGTTTATATCCTTTGCAGCTTGATACCCTGTACCCTAAGAGGAAACATTCCCCCAAGTGTCCACATTCTGCATGCACCTCCTTACATTGAGCATAGGTATGTTTCACTGTTGGAACTAGTTGCTTACTCATGACACTCGTTTCCTCCACTGTCTCATAACATTCATTTTCTTATAAAAACAAAAAACCAAAAAAGACGAGTGGGAAAATAACATTATTTCATGTTGGCAGCAATGATGTCGCCTTTGAATAGAGCACAAAATTTTGAGTCCACTTGTCATCCAACTTTTGGGTTTAGCATGACCTTAGAAAGATAAGATCGTTAATGTAAGTAAAATCCTTCGATGGGTTACTCTTCCAATCCCTAGAGAGTTTGATTGGTGTCTCCTTCATCATAAACTTTCATTATCAAGTCTATGCTGTCGAAGTCCTCCATATGTCTCATGCTCTTGTTCAATGGATGTCTATAATCATGTTTCAACCATTTCTTAGAGTTACATGAATTTGTCGGCCATACCCTCAGTGTGTCTCAGAGTTACATGAAGTTGTAGTCCTACCATGCACCCTAGTCCTACTTTCATTATGGGTAGGTAACCTTGAACCCAACAATCAACATCTCCTCATTGGTCGCTAACTGGGGGGTCTCCCTTGTGTTCGACAAAAAAAATCTATTCACACATTGAGATTCATGTAGTGTATTGTATGCCATTATCCTTATTGATGGTGTCCTCATCTTTTTCTACCGTTTTCCTTATTGGTTTTTATTTAGAGGGTCTTTTTCATGCACTACTTGCATTTGGTGCATGTGAAAGACACACATGGTCATTGGTTCATGAACATCCTCTTCGTCTGAGTTACTACAAATAATCAATCTATTTCTTTGTACCTCGTGATGAGTGATGAGAGATTCCTTAATTCTCTCCTTTCAGTGGGTCTCCTTCCATTGACATTAGCTCATGTATTATGGAAACGAGGCCTAGAGTCCTAGGAGTACCTAGAGGCCTACAATCATCAGTGGCAGGTTCTCTCTCCATTGACATTTGGGAATACACCAATGTCTCCTGATCAATGGATTCTTCAAGTATTCAACCTCAACACCTTTATTCACACTTGTAAGAATGTACTCGGTTCCTTGATACCTACTTTCATTTTCAGTAGGTCGTCTCACGTTTGTTAATTGTATACCCTAATGACCAGTAATCAAATGAAGTATCATTGTCTTTGACTTCAACTCCTCTATTCAAATGATGTAGAATTTCACTTTTGGAGGATCGTGTAGAAGACTTGAAGACATCAATTTATAGTAGCTACTTTCCTGAGTTGTTTCTATCATTCATTGGACCAATAGCTATATGACTTCAGTGATCATAGGAGATCAGATTGTACTCCATTGTATACAAATATCTCAAAATTGATTTTGAGACTGATTTTCACTGGCCTTGTTCATGACTTTGACAACCTATGGCATGTATCTACTTTGTATTGCCTATTCATGGCCATGAACAACTATTTGGTATATTTCGACATGGATCTGCAGTGTAATTCAAATTTGAAGCCATGTCTACAAAGTCATTATGGATTATAATATTCTCATGAGCAACTAGTTCTTCCAGCTGATTCTCCATTACTCCACTTCTGGGAATTATGATGTATTTTGGACATCACAGATACTCCTTTTACCTCACACATTATGGGGCATCTTTTATAGAAAGTTTTACCTCACCCCACGCAACTTGCTCAGAAGGCCTTTCCATTTCCCTATGCAGACTTGAATTCCCCTTTTGCACTTCCCAGAGCCAAAAAATAATATTTTTCCACATATATTCTCCCTACATGTTATACAACATGCATATACACAAGTTGCATCACTACAACCCATGTACATCGAGTTTGGTGCTCAAAATTAAAAATCGTGCCAGGTTTCCATGTCACGTCATGAGATCCATGATCCTTGACTTTCCATATACTGGAAATGTTCTGACTTGTCCTTTCAGTTCTATTTGAAGGATATAAAATGGGCCATATCCAAACCATGTAAGAAAAGAAAATTCTACTTTTGAGAGCAAAGATACTCTAGAGAAATTTTCACTTCACATTGAGTTGGCATTTCTTTGTCCTTTAAAGTATGAACACATTGTTCAGCCCCCAAGATCTTCCCTCTTTGATGGAGAACCTCACTGTCTCTCTTTATTAGCTTGCCTATGGTGGAGGATTGAAGTGGTGGAGGCCCAACCAGAAGGGACTTAGTTTCTTGATTCCGAGACATGCCAACACGAAAGTTTGTCACTTATACACTTCTGTTGATCATATTTTAATAGAAATACTATTTTCTCGTCCAATTCATGTCTTGAAAATATTTGAATTATTATTTCATGGGTGTATTTTTTTATTAATGTTAATGGATTATTCTATTGTATGTGCTAACTTTATATATTATCACCATATGCTTGTGTATCTTGGTTGTTTAGGACAAGTTGCAGGTATAAATCTTTGAGTTGCATGCTTAACGATGGTCTTCATCGAATTTCCGGACAAGGTAGGCTCTTTATCTTGTCTTGTTAGCATTTACATTTATATAACATACTTGGGATTAGAGTTGATTTCTACAGTCATTCCATCTGTTGTGGTTTACCCCATGCCATAGAGTGATTTTCCTCATAAAAAACATACCGTTGCAACCACATGTATCATTTCCACCAGAAGATCTAGTAAATGATTGCTAGAATGATGTTGTGCATCCTCCCCAAACTAATTTTTATGGATGGACCATAGTTTCTTTAGTGTAACATCACATTTCACTTATCACACTTTTATTGACTTATTCTTTGAGGAAACTTGCGAGCAATTGATCCGTAAATGATACATGATGATTTTTGTTGACTACTAGTTATATTATATGATCATGATGTTGTTGTGTTATTATGTTAATTTCATATGTATATGTATTGACATATATTATTGACTAGTTCACCTGAGTGTGCAAGACACGTGACAGGTTATGGATGTTGATGGCATCAATGGACTTCCGTGGACTCCGGATTGAGTTAGGGCATGGATCGTATTTTATTTGATTATTTCATTTTACACACATGTGATATATGATTGGTTACAATATGATTTATGCATATGGATTATTGACATTGTTTTTGTCAGTGGATGTAGGCTTGAAAATGCCTTATAATCCGACTCACATAAGGAGTAAAGGGGTCATGCACATAAACCAGAAATTTGAGGGGGAGGTGTGGAAGTGTCCCTGTCATAGCCTACTAGCACTCTCATCATGACCTGAATTGTAGGTTAACAATTACCTAGTTCAATGGGTTCACGATGTCGTGAGGCTGGAATTAGATAGTTGCTCACAAAGATTTCTAAGGGGTGCACAATAAGCAAAATCCTTATTCCTTAGAAGCCCTTAGTCTCTCACAAGGCCGAATGAATGGAGTGTTGACTCCAAGGGTTGTACAACTTCCAAAACCAGTCAAAGGTGAGTGGCTACCCTTGGAGCACGAAGGTGTGTCTTGAAGGCACGTCACATAATCAAAATGTGAGTCAATAAATCTAGATGACCTAGAAAATTAATAAAATGCTTAGATCTTGATAGGACAGAGTATTAATTAATCATTAAATTATAAACTTAGAATCCTAACCAGAGTCTAAGCCTAAATCTAGACTAAGTCTAAGTCTACATTTAAATAAAGGATTAAATAAAATATGAAATAAGTTAAAATATTTGAGATAAAATCAAACTCTAGGAAAAGAGGGAATAAAAACTTAAAGGTTGGGAAAATTGCACATGTGTGCATGAAAATTATAACAAGGATTTTTTTAAAATAGAAAGAAATAAAACATGAGAGAATAGGTGTACACATAGAATAACATCTTGAGTCAAATTACCACTAAGTTTAACTAAAAGAAGACTCCTAATCCAACTCTAACTAATATCTATTTAGGGGACACTCATTAAATGAGAATTTGGGGAACAAGGAGACAACTAAGAGTGAAAATAGGAACACTTTAGAGAATGTGAGGGAAAATAACATTTTAAATAAAATAGAAAAGGGTAAATACATGTGCAACTTTGGGAGAGTGTGACACATGTGTTGGGTGAATAATCATTTAATTTAATTATTAAAAATGAATTAGTAGTGCATGAAGACAAGTGTCATTGAGAATTATTCTATAAAAGAAATAGTGTAGAAGGAAAATGGATATCACTTTTCATAGTATTTTTATGTTGTCAAATTTTGTTTGACTGTGTTTTACTTGTGAGAGTTGGGATTTCTAGCTTGAGAAAGAGTGGAAGCTCTTACTTGTGAGGCAATCTTGGAGCTACTATTTTTTGGGTTTCTTGTGTGGCCCCTTTGCGGCTCGAGGGGATAAGGGGAAAAAAGAGTACCCCTAGAATTGATTGAGAGGTACCGGTGACATTATCAGATTATAAAGTGGGAGTAAATAAAGAGCACAAGCCCACGTTGAAGGACATCCTCAATTATCCATCTTCATTTGTTCCGATATTTTATTTTCTAAAATTTTAATTTGAAATAAGAGTAAATTTTGTATATTAGAATTTTAAAAATCATTGCAGAACTGTTTTGTAATTCTGGAAATATTGTATATTAGAATTTTAAAAATCACTACAGAACTGTATTGTAATATGAAAACTAGAATTTTTAAATCGATGCAGAATCATTTTGTAATTCTGGAAATATTGTATATTAGAATTTTACAAATCGTTGCAGAAATGTATTGTGATCTGAAAACTAGAATTTACAAAATCGTTGCAGAACTGTATTGTAATCTAAAAACTAGAAATTTTAAATCACAGAACCATTTTGTAATTCTGGAAATATTGTATATTAGAATTTAAAAAAAAAATCATTGTATAACTATATTGTAATTTGAAAACTAGAATTTTTAAAATCGTTGCAGAACCGTTTTGTAATTCTGAAAACAAAATTGGTATGTTAGCTATAGAGTCATTAAGTAATATAGAAATTAAATTTATATGGTCGTTGCAGTATCATTACACAATTATAGAAATAGAATTGGGTGTTCATTGTAGAACTATGGTGTAATCTGGAAGTTAAATTTTATCTAGTCGATGTAGAATCATTATACAATTCTAGAAATAAAAACAAAATGTATATTCGTTATGGTTTCATTATGAAAATCGAATACTGAAATTTCGGAGAAGTAATTATTCATGAAAATATTGTTGTATAATTGTATACCTAATTTGGCATCTATATTGAGATTGCAATGATTCATTGTAAATAAATGGAAAACTATTGATTAATATCTGAAAAAATCATTGTTGTAATCATTGGAAATGCTTATTAAGATAGAGGTATATAAGAATATAATCTATCGAATATTAATTTATACTATTACAGTTATATATTCAACTTTTATTAAATTTTAGGTTTTGTTAAAATCAACTAAACAAACTTAGTGATAAGTAGAAAATCGTAGGATAGCCTAGAAGTTTATCAATTCTTTTAAAAGGTTGTTGTGACGGGGTCACCTTAAGACAGAACCACCTTTATTTAGTTATTGATTGTAACAAAATGAAATGGATTTCACCCAACTAATACAAACAACAGTTAACACTAATAAATGGTAAAAAAAAAAATTACTAACATCGAATTGTATATTAAACTTTACTAGTAGTCTTGTTTCTAAGTACAATTTCTGTTAAAATTAAAACCTTGCACAATCCTGTAATCATTTCCATCTATACAATAATCACGGATAGATTTTTGACTCTAGGGTTCATTTTCACTTAAAGTGTGCAAGGATAAAGTTCAATTGTTACCTGTGAATTAATTAACCACTAGAATACCATCCACTCTTGAATTTAAGATGATTATAAGCCTCTCTGGATAAGATGAGAGGTAAATTGATTGAATTACCTTAGAGATAAAATCTTATATCCCCTAATTAGAATATGGGTTGGTAATGTTTTTATTAGGAAAATCTTTTTCATATGGTATTATATTTAATAAATAGTTGGAATGAATGACTAGATTCACAAATTAAGTTAATTAGTAAATTATAATTATAATAAACTTTGATAACCTCTACAACTTTTGATTTATGTTCCAATGAGTTAGAAAGGGTTGAGTTCATCTACATGTTAAAAATTTAATGGATAAAAGAGTCATACCTAGATTTTTAGTAGTTAGAATTTATGGATGAAAAGTAACAACATTGCACTAAATTTTCATTATGATAATTGATATATGAATTTCCATTTATATTGTATTGTGTTAGAATACAACCTTTATTATTGAATACCCTTACTTTATAAATAATTGAATGCACATTATGTAGGTTTGGAAGAATTAGTTAAACATCATGATGCATAGGAAGTAGTTACTAATCAAGATTTAGATGAGGAGTATCATGAATGATTGAAAATCCTAGATCATTCAGTACTATCTGGCTAGAGGACTTAATGTATGGATTCTCTACATTCTTATTAAGTGTAATTTCTTGTTTTTTTTTTTTTTTTTTTTTACAATAACGGTTATGAGGATTTATATTACTATCTGGCAAATAGCCTGCCAGTGGCCTTACAATCCGAGCTTCTTAGGCTATTGTTCTTGATATTCCTGGACAACAGTATTGCACATACAAAAATCCAGAGCGAGGGCATCTGGGGGATATCTCCCTTTACAAAATTCCCATCTTAACAGACTGATTTACATAGGTACTATAGATAGAGGGCCATAACTGGACTAACTTAAACTGACAAGCTAGCAGAACTAAAAGGACCAGAGTAGCAACTAAGCAAACTTCAACCAAGCGGACATAGGGGATAATCAAACTTCGACCTTTGGAGGCTTGTCGAGGCCTTTGCTGAGGTCCTCTACCTTCTTTTCCAGTGCAACCAGCCTCTTCCCAAGCTCCCCTGAGCTGACCACGATGTCTTTCATGTTCATCATATGATCCTCCCAGATTTTTTCTCGGAGTTCTTTGAGCTCTTTGTTCAACATGTCCTAGCGGTCGTTTCCTAACTTGTGTAGCTTGCACAATTCGGTGAAGTTCATCCAGGTCCGACTGGATCATTGCGAGTCTTGCTCCTATGGTCAGATCCTCTCCTCCTCCTTCTCCTGCGCCCGATCCTGAGGCCATCTCCTGGGATTCCTGCTTGAGCGGACTGAGCAACTGCCTTCTTTGCAGAGCGAGCGACCCTCTTTGAATTCCTGGAATCAAGGGTAACTGATATCCAGATAGCAGGCCTAGACTGCCTAAAATAGGCCTCTGGTAAAGCCCAAAGATTCTGGCACCTGAGATGCTTACCTGTAGTCGTTGACTGAAAGATCTTTAAGATTGAGAAATGGCAGATGATAGATTTGGTACAGGAGGTAATCTCTGCGATCCTCTTTGCCTTGGATTCCTGACAAGCCCTGATCAAGCTAGGGATGATGGGCTCGGGTCTGCCAGTCTCTAGAGTACTCCTTTTACGGGATTGAGTAGAATTTTTCTTCCCCATTTATTCTTGTCTCCCCCCTACTCAAGGAAGCACCTCGGTTAGATTTGTCATCTTCCAGATGGTTTCTTTCCCCGAGGACGTGATATAAATGGATATGGTCATAGTCCTTTGTTCTGATGAGGATTCTTGAGTACAACTGAGCTAGTGTGACATTATTCGACTGTTTCTTCTTTTCTAGGGAATGGATGACTATTCTGAAGTCCCCTATTACCACCAAATTAGTAACTGAAAGTCTACTGGCTTGTCCAAGGCCTTGCCAGAGAGCTAAGTATTCGACAGAGTTGTTGGAGAGATGGCCAAGTCCCCATGCAAAGGACAAGATAAGCTTACCATCAGGGTCGAATAGGACTCCACCTCCACCTGCTTTCCTAGGATTTCCCTTCGAAGCACCATCCACCATCAACACATGTTTTTTAAGAGACGATCTCCATTTGATAAATTCCTGTTCTTCTAACCTGATGTCCCAGGGAGAGTTATGAGGAACATGTTGCTTGGATCTTGAGACCAGACCGGGGTCTAGTTCGGCAAACCAATTATGAATATTCATATCTGGATGGGATTCGTTGTAATGGGAGGTTTTGGAGGTCACCAGCTCATTTATCAAAACTTTAACTTTTATTTTGAGGTGAGCAGGAGAGTCAACGATCTCTCTAAAGATTTTGTTATTTCGTTCCAACCAGAGCTTCCAATAGATAAATTTGGGGATCCAAGACCAACATTTTTTTAAAAGATTCAAGCTGGAAAAGGAGAAAGGGGCAATCGACAACTGGGAGCGAAAGAGGTCCAAAATCGAAGGGGGGAGGGCTAGGTGAAGCTGACCAAACACCAGGTTCCAAAGATCATAGGCGAAAGAGAAATGGATGAACAAGTGGTCAGAATATTCTTCGCAGCAAGAACAAAGGGAGCACCTTGAGGGGCCTTCCCATCCCCTTTTCCGAAGGTTATCAAAGGTAAGGATACTATTGTGCAGTAGAGTCCAGCAAAAAAAATCAATCTTGGGTCAGGAGGGGAAGTTCCAGAGGAAACTCCAAAGGGAGGGGTCAGAAGGCACCCAAGGAATGGCTAAAAGAGTTGAGTAACCAACAGAGGCAGAGAAATACCCCGAGGAGAGGCCCCATCCTCTCTTATCTAACTTTGAGGCTGAGAGGGAAGAACATCCCTGGAGCAAGTTCAGGATCCGATCTGCTTCATTCAGCAGGTGATGAGGGAGATCCCCCAAGTTCCAAGAGATCCAAGAGCTTTTGTCAACCTGACTCCACTCAGAAATGTCCCACAGAGTGGTCTTATTCGAAGAAGTGAGCCAAGTTTTAATATTTTCAAGGTCAGTCTCTGAGGACAGAGGCGGGTTTCCGAGGACCGAATCCTCCCATATCTTGATTTTCTTACCATTCCCAAGAATCCAGTGAAGCTTTGAGTTTATCAGGTCCCTAGCTTTTAGGCAAAGTTTGAATATAGGGGAGCCTTTCACAGCCAACGGGGGTCTGTCAAAACATATTTCCTTATGGCCCAGGAAGTATTTCTTTTGAATTGCCTTGGTACTCCAAGCAATTTTCTCATGAATAATTCTCCACAGGATTTTCCCTCCCATCGCCAAATTTTGCATGGCTACATCTCTGATTTGAAGACCTCCTTCTCCTGTAGGAGCCTTAACTTTATCCCATCTTACTAAGTGCATCTTTCCTTGACTGTTTTTCTCCCCTTCCCACAAGAATTTTCTAAGGAGTTTATAAATCTTGTTGACAATTGCCTTTGGAGCTAAAAGAGTGGAGGTTTGATAGATTGGCATGGAGGCTAGGACCGAATTAATGAGCACAATTTTCCCTGCTTTATTCAACCATTTAGCTCCCCAAGCTTGGATTTTTCCTTTGAATTTTTATAATAGAGGAAGCCAAAGGTTGTTCCTGGGATTTGCCTTTACTAGCGGGATCCCAAGGTATCTTATCAACTCCCAGGTCGTGGTGCCCTCCATCCCAAGGACTCTGGAAATGTCCAGCATTTCTCTTGGAGTACAGTTCCATCCATAAATTTTACTCTTTCTAAGACTGATTTCACTTCCTGAGACTTCTTTATAAGCATCCAACGCTTTTTTGAATATTGTTGCAGATCTCAGAGTAGCAGAGCTGAGCAACAACGTATCATCTACAAACTGGGCATGATTAATGTTCTTAACTATGGGGGCTATGTTGATTCCGGTCATAGATTTGAGTTGAAGACAGTTGTCTAATTGGAACCTCAAAACTGATGCTTAGATAGCATAGAGCAAAGGAGAAAGCAGGCATCCTTGCCTTAGTCCCCGATAGGCTTGAAAAAAGGAGGCAGATCTTCCATTGATCAAGGGAGTTGTCCAGGGACCTGTAATATAGGCCTTTACCCAGTTGATCACTTGGTTTTGAAAACCTAGCTTACTCATAATAGCAAAAAAGAAGCTATGGAGGACCCTGTCAAAAGCATTAGCTAGATCTAGTTTTACTATCATACCTTTCTCTGTTCTTTGGCAGCTAGAATGGATGGCTTTTGCACCAAAAGAATGTTGTATTGGATATGGAACCCCTTAACAAACCCTCCTTGGTTTTTAGGAATGAGCTTGGGAAGAACATGCTTGAGCCTGTTGGCAATGACTTTAGTTATAATTTTGTACCCTGTATTGCACAACGAGATGGGTCTGAATCTGGAGAAGTTTTGGGCTCCTTTCTCCTTTGGGATGAGAGCGAGGAAAGATGAGTTAGTGCCTCCACCAATCTTAGAGTAGTGCTAAGATTTATTTACCATTCTGATCAGGTCCCTATGGATGATATCCCAACAGGATATAAAGAATCTAGCTGTGAAACCATCTGGGCCAGGGGCTTTGTCTGGGTCCATCTCCCACAGATCTTTTTTGATCTCTTCTTTCGAAACAAGGGTTGATAAGTTGAGATTTCTTGCATCATCAACAAGGGTCGGGACCAGATTTAAAGGATAACTATCAGGGTACTGGCCTTCAATACTTTCTTCCTTAAACAACTCTTGGTAGAAGGAGTGAGCCACTTTCTTTATTTCTTCAAAGTTTGAAATGGAACGGACCTGATAGCTTATTTCATGGATTGTGTTGTAATTTTGGCGGGCCATTGCTTGTTTATAAAAGTAGGAGGTATTCTTATCTCCTGCCCTCAGCCAAAGGCTCCTTGATTTGACTCTCCAAAATTCTTCTTCTTTTCTTAAGGCTCTATGGAGATTTTTCTGGAGCTCATATTCTTGGTCCAGCACTAAGGGAGTGATCGACTCACCTTCCATTGCTAGTTGGTGATTCCCCAAATATTTTTGGGCTTTTCTTCTTTCTGCCGAGGGGGAGCTGAGGTTTTTGGCCCAATTCTTAAGGTCCTATTTAAGTCTTCTTAATTTATCTTCCCAGACAAAGAAAGGGGAGCCGGTGACAGGGTGCCTCCAAGAGTCTGCAACAATCTCCAAGAATCCTTCCGTGCCAACCCAAAGAGGGCTGAAACGAAATGGGATTAGCCCTAAGTTTTCCCCAGTGGAGAGGGAGAGAGTAATTGGCTTATGATTAGAGGTGTAGGAAAGGAGGATGTCAAAGGTTGCAAAGAGGCCTAGGGTTAGAAAGGAAGATTGGATGAGGAATCTATCCAACCTTGTAGCAATATGGCCAGGGCTGGTTCTTCTATTGGTCCAAGTGAACTTCCCTTTACTGGGTTTTATGTCCTCGAGCTCCCAATCCAAGATGAGGTCTTCCACCCATTCCCTAGCAGGGTCTCTGACCGGGGAGCCTCCTATTTTTTCTGAAAGAGCTAAAGTGACATTAAGGTCCCCGTCTGGGACTATATTTTCTTGGGGGTTAAGGGACAGGAAGCTGTGTATGGAATCCCAACATTCTTTCTTTTCAGATACCAATATAGGAGCATAAATGTTAAAGAGACTTACAGAGTGGCCAGATTCTTTATGCAAGAGCTTGGTGAAGAGCTAGTGGGTGGTTTTGTCTTCTTCTAAGAGCTCCAGAGAGGAAGAGTTCCAGAAAGTGGCTAGGCCTCCAGAAGCACCTCTGGCGCTTACTGCTCTTCCGTTACCTTTTTTCCAAAACTGATTACTTGCTTGGAGGGTCTCATCTTCCTCCATTTTCGTCTCCTGGATCAGCAGGACTTCGGGGTTTGACATTCGAACCAGATCTCTTACTGCTTCATTTTTGACTTTGCTTCCTAATCCTCTGTAGTTCCAGGAGACGTACTGCATTATAAAAATGAGGGGGAGGAGGGGGATCCCTTAGGAGCCCTATTTTCTTTGGCTGAGGATCTGGTTGTTATCATGTCTGGAATGGTTTTCTGGGTTCCTGCTATTACATCCCTGTAGGATTTTTCTTCCCTCTTCTTCCTGTCTGTTTTCCTTCCACGGTTGGCTTTCTTGAGGGTTCCCACTGAGATTATTGTTTCAGTGGCACCCTCATCTGAATCAACTCCTATTTCAGCGCCTATAGATACGTATTCTTCATCTGATTTCATGAGATCCTTAGGAGGGGCTTCTTTTATCACAGGATCAACAGGGATCAAAGGAGGGGCCAACAGAGGGGGAGCAGGAGGGGGGGGGAACATAAAAGGGAGGAGGGATGAGCTGCAACTCCCTCAGCTTGCTTATCTCTAGGTTTTTTCGAGGTTTTGGATCTCTTTACCTGTTGCCAACCTTCGGAGGGCTCCTTGTCTGACGGTTGGAGTTTGGGGCAGTTCTTCTGGAAGTGCCCATGTTCTTGGCAATTCCTGCACTTAAATGGGAGATGCTCATAATCAACTTTTTGGGAGTATGACCAAGATCCTACTGTGATCTTGACTGCTTCAGGAAGTCCATCTTCCAGATCCACTTCCACACAGATCCGGGCACAAGTATAGTTTACCTCGGTGTCAACCTTGTCTATAAAGTGCCTTATTCCATTTTCGATCTCCTGCAGGGATTCATAGCTCCAGCAATGGACAGACAAATTTGGCAGTCTCACCCAGACTGGAACTTCCTTGGGAGAGTCAACATTTGTATCAAAATCAGGAGTCCAGCGGTTTAGGTATAGACCCTGGGTTCCCATGAAGTATGGGCCATTTCTAAAGATTAGATCTCTGTCTTCTTTGTTAATGAATTCAAAAACAAAATATCCTCTTCCTACATGGTAGCAGGTAACCCCATGCTTGAGGTGGGTCTCCCAGTTTCTCTGGATCCAGTCATCCATTGTCTTTGGGGAGGGCCAAAGTCCCATGAACTGTCCAACCAACCCTCTTTCTTCCAGGGCCAACGCTATCTTGACTGGTTGGGTCTCTGGCAGGTCGATTTCTGGAATTTCTTCTAGTTTCTTGATAAATTTTGGGACAGACATGGGGACGGAACGCTTACCTCCGCTGCTCACGAGCCTCCTGAAGGCATCTGCATCTGAAAGGGGAGGGGGTGGGGGGGGGTGAATCCCCACCCCCAAGGGCGGCCATGGCTGCCGCAAGGATCTCACGATCACCGCTCAAGACCTAACGCACGCTCAAGACCTCATACTTCAAACATTTCATTTATGCTATTAAGTGTGATTTCTTTTTATCCTTCATAATAAGGGTTATATTATGTTTCTTTCTCAATTACACTTGAGCATTTCTTAAATGATTTCTTAAGCGTAGTAGATTATTCTTTTGTGCCTTGAAGAATTTATGGTTAAGTATTGTTGTTGATTCTAGTCTTGAATTTCAGAATAGGATCGAGGTTATGGGAATTAGATACATATTTGTTCCTCAAAACAGTTTCCATTCCTGAGACATTAAATGGTCAAAATCAATCGTATGAATCCTGGACTTGAGTGTTGATTATGTGTCTGGAGGGTCCTAACCTTGCAGGGTAGGTTGGGCGGGTAGACATATTTTTTTATGTTTATGTGATATGGTTGATCTATGAATAACAATGATGCTATATATGAATCTTGTTGTGTAGTGATATATATGAGAATATAATGTGTAAATATTGATGTGTGTTATTTTCACATAACACTTGTCCTAACTGATGTTTCAAAAAAAAAAAATTCCACTATTGTACTCACTTAAATTTATGTCTTAAATGAGGGGTCGTTACATTTAGAATTTTTTTCCTCCTCCTCCTCTTAAGAAACCATATCAACACATCGCATCACTGACATCAAATTCTCATTCATCTCAGCCCTAAAAAATACTTGAGTCTCTTACTCAAGAACCTGAACCTAGTAAAGGAAAACAATTGGCCAATTCTGGGGAACTCAATAATTCAAAGCAAAAAAATCTCATTCAAATAGGGGAACTCAATAATTTGAATCCCCATGTGTTGAAAGCTCAAGGAAGTTCAATGAAGAATAAAAAGAAGAACAAGGGTAAGAAGGACCAAGAGAACAAAAAGAAAGGTAAGAAAAAATCCACAGATGAGAGATCGAGTTCCAGGGAATCAAAAGGAAAGAAGGAGAAGAAAAAGTGTTCCTATTGTAATAGGGGGTTCCATCCTAAAAGTTTTTTCATGAAAAAGACCATATATCTCATGAAACAAACACTTGAGCAACAACACCTCGAGGATTTTATTCCAGATAATGTAAGGAAAAATCCATCATCAGAAATAGGTAATGGTCATGCATTACTTTCTATTTCATCTTCTCCTAATGCTTGGGTACTTGATTCAGGGGCTACCCATCACATGGACTCATTATATAGACTTTTTTCATACTTGGAGACCTGTTCTAGACAACAAATCTTCATGGGAGATTATTCTCCTACAGAGGTGTGTGGTAGGGGTAGATTTGATCTAGACCATGGATGTTTTCAAGATGTACTTCATGTTCCAAATATTCTAGTGAATCTTCTCTCCATATATAAAATCACTCATTTAGGTTTAGGGAAGAAGGTGGAGTTCACTCCAGACTCAATTATTATTTTTGACTTTTCATATGGTTGAAAAATTGTTATTGGTGAGGTTAATCACCATTCTAGGTTGTACAGCTTCTCTCACTTCACTCATAAATCTAATTATGTATATCTTCTAATACATTCTAATGAAGAGTCCAGGTTGTGGCATGAGAGGTTTGGGAATATGAATTTTAAATATTTAAATCATATTAGTAAGGGTGGAATGTAGATGGATTACCCCACATTCAATACATAGATGGAGTTTGCCAAGGTTACATACTAGGAAAATATCATGAGGAGAAGTTCAACACATGTAAAGAATGGATGGAATCATCACTTCTAGAGTTGGATCATAGTGACATTACAAGTCATTTCCCATACCCATCAATCATTAAATATAAGTATGTTCTTACTTTCATTGATGAATTTTCGAGATATACACGAGTCTACTTTCTCAAATTAAAATTTGAGGGATTTGAATGTCTTAAAGATTTCAAGCATCTAGTTGAGAACCAAACATAGAAGAGGATTAAGAATCTTCATACAGACAATGGAGGAGAGTATGTGAATAAGGATGTTGAGTATTTTTGTTTAGAATCAGGTATAGAGTTTCAACACACAATTCCATATACTCCACAGTAGAATGGGGTAGTAGAGAGAAAGAACATGACATTGAAAGAGATGGCCAACTGTATGTTGCAGGTTATAACACTACCTCCAAACTTATGGGTTGAAGCTACCCATTGTGTAACCTACATTCATAATATATTTCCTCATAAATAATTAAAGTGAGTCACTTCATATGAGGCTTGGAGCGGGAAGAAACCAAAAGTCCTCACTTAAAAATTTATAGTTCCCTTGCATGGGCTAGGATCCCTTCCGATGGGAGGAAATATATGAAATATTGGATTAAGGAGTGTATTTTTGTTGGATATATAGAGGGAGTGAATGGATACATGTTATTTTATACTACTTCATATACATTATTCATTCAAAGGAATTTTAAGTTTGAAGAGGTTCCTTCACAAGTACTTCCAGAGTAGTCCACACCTCCATCTCCACTGCCACTATTTTCGGAACTTCATGATACTTATTTTGATCAAATTTATGATCAAATCTATGAATATGATATATATTTTTATTTATAATCTGAATAAATAAGTTTCAGGTCCATAGCATCGACCACGATGGGCACAATAGACTCTTCAGGCAACGAGTGATCTAGGGGGTGAACTTGAGAACCAGATCTCAGTTTGTGGATCCTATGAAATATTTTACTACATGGAGCCATTTCTTCCTATTTATTGTTAGATGGTACTTGTATTATATCCTAAGTCTTATGCAGAGGCTAAAGGAAACCCCCATTGGGAGGAAGCCATGAAAGAGGAGTACAATTCCATGATAGAGAACAACACATGGGAGTTGGTTCCTATACCTTCCAATGAGAATATTGTTAGGTGTAAGTGGATTTTCAAGACAAATAGGGTTGTTTATGGGTACATTAAAAAGTATAAGGATTGGTTAGTAGCTAATTGTTTCTCACAGGTACAAGGCATTGACTATGAGGAGACTTTTTCACCGATTGCCAAGATTGATTCGATTCGATTAGATCTAGCTATTGCAACAACTATAAAGTGGGAGGTACACCATATGGATGTGAATAATGCATTATTACATGGAGATATTAAGGAGGATATATATATGGAGCAACCGAAGGGATATTTTTAGGATCCATCATTAGTTTGCAGGTTGAGGAAGTCATTGTACAGACAATAAAGGACCTTGGGCATGGTATGATAAAATGGAATCTTATCTTGATCCATGTAGATATCGGTGGCCTCCCACCTTTTCCAACTGGCTCAAAAAAAAATTCTCACAATTTTGGTAATTTACTATTTTTAACATTTTTTAACTTTCGGGGCCATTTTGAGGGCCTAAATGAAGGTTTTTTGGGATATAGCTTCTTAATGATAACCAAAGGCTCTGATTGAGCCCCCAAAATGAATCTCCTCAATGATACCTTTCCAACAAGCTATCGTGCGCCCCAAACGAAGATCGTATGCCAAAGTTACGACCCCGAGAAGTTGATACACCAAACTACCCAAGACGGGGTCCACAAAACTATTGGCTTTTCATCTTCCGGGGTTAGGGTTTTGAATTTTATTTATGATAAAAAGGCCTTTGGAGCCTCATTTTAAAATAATCTTCATGTGAATGCGAGTAGCGAACACATCTCTTCTCAGAGATAAGATGCCACCATTCTAGCGAGTCTTTCACTCTGTATTTTTACAGTCTTTGTACATTTTCACTCATTTATAGAAAATTGTGTATTATTGTATCTCTGTGTTTATGGTTGCATCTCTGATACATTTATGTTATATTATTGAATATTTGAGATATCTCTTTATATTTCTTTGTTATATCTCCGCTCTCATTTCGTGTCGAAAATAATCTGGATCAGTGGTATTAGAGTAGGTTGCTCTTGATAATGTTTTCAATGCATGTCCCCGACGAGGTTTGAATATAGCAAGTTGGGTCTCAAGCTTGTCTCTCTTAAAGACAATTTATCTCGCACGCCCAAGAAACCCTCCATGGTGGAAGAAAATAAAAATGACAGAGCAAATGATTCTATTAATCTGTTGCTTGAGCAAGCTCTCATGTGACAGAAGGACAAAATGATGGAGAATTTTTCCCACATCCTTCAACGCCTATCGATAAAAATAGTCATGTCTTCATCAAGCGACCACTTTGGAGGCACCTCGACTTTCAAGGTACAAGTTAATTTTGATATTCCCATATTTGAAGGACATGTAGATGTATATGCCCTAGAAAAATGGTTAAATCTACTAGAGGGTTATGCCTCTTTTCATAATTTCTCCGACAAGGAAAAGATCACCTTCGCACTCCTTAAGGCTCTCCCCCATGCCAAACATTGGTGGAAAAATTACTGGGAGAAAAGTTCCAAAGAGTAATCTGGAATATATGGGGTCAAGCCCACTTGGAATTTTTTTGTGGATGTGGTAAAGGAACAATATTACCCTATTAGCAACTATGAGGACCAATACATGAGATGGACCACACTACAACAAGAGAGGGTCCAAGCAGTTCTAGATTTCACCAGTACCTTCCATACATTATGCAACAAGATAGGTATCAAAGACTCCAAATGAAATTTGGTTCTGAAATATCGTGGGGCTCTACACAGATACATCCAAACTGAAATGGATTTTCTGGACATCTCATCACTCGGTGCTTCTTATCAATATGTTGTTAAAATCGAGCAAAAATTTAAGCACCAGAACAAACAAGAGTTTGGGTCTGCAAATCCACAACAACCAAAGTATGATAAAGATGACCCTAACAAACAGTCTCCCGAAAATCAGTCCAAGCCACAAGAAAAGAAGGTTCATGAAAAGACGAAGAAGGACATCGAAAAATGGTGCGATTTCCACAAAATCCCTTGGCACAACACTGATGAATGTCTCTCAAAACAATCATTGGTGGCTAAGATCAAAGACAAGGAGTCGAACCCTGATTCAGAATCTGATTCATAAAATATTGATAGAAGACAGATCATTGACATAGACCCCACTTCTATTGTCTTGATCGCAACAATTCAACGAGAAGAACCCACAGATCCTGAAGAGGGGGAGCACCTTTTTCATTCACATATGTGGGTGAAGGGGACCCCACTGCATTTTATTGTTGATAATGGAAGCCATAAGAACTTCATCTCAGTAGAGGTCATCAAACAAATGGGATTTTTGACAACACCACACCCACAACCATGCAACATCGGGTGGCTTCGCTAGGGACGAGATCTTTGTGTCATCCAATAGTGTTGATTGTCATACGACAACCAACCCTTCAAGGATGAGGTATTATGTGGTGTTTCCCCCCTCGATGTCTGTGATGTTCTCTTGGGCCAGTCATATATGTGGAAGCACCATGTTATATATGAGTCTCGACCCCATAGTGTCATTGTTACTCTAGGGGGTCATCTCTACAGGATACCAGAGGTAATTCCGACTATTTTTCCACATAAACAGTGTCGCAAGGTAGTATCTCAAACTACAAAATTCAGCTTCTACACAGTCTGTTCAAAGCGTGAAAAAAAGAACACCACTGAAACCTTAGTCCAAGCACCTTTTATCCAACAGAAGCAAGTCGACAAGATTGCAGTAAAGTGTAAATATTCCTTCTTCACACAAGAATCTCATGTAGCTAGATTGGTTAAAAAGGTCCAACCCTTCTAGCCACATGTTTGTGACAACCTTCAACAATATAAGCAATGCAACTTCTCCAACAAGGCAAGAAACTCATCAAGATATAGTTTCAACAAACACCTTTCCCTCTCCCTCAGGCACTCAACACAATGGAGACCATTTCTTCCTAAGGAGGGAGGATTGATCCAGGTGGATATCAGTGGCTACCCACCTTTTCCATCTGGATCAAAACAATTTTCTGGCAATTTTAATAATTTACTATTTTTAGCAGTTTTTAACTTATGGGGCCATTTTGAAGGCCTAAATGAATGTTTTTCAGGATCGAGATTCTATATGATATCAAAAGGCTCTGATTTATCCCCCAAAATGAATCTCCTAGACGATACCTTTCCAACGATCTATTGTGTGCCCCAAACGGAGATCGTATGCCAATGTTACGTCCCCGGGAAGTTGATACACCAAACTACCCAAAAAGGGGTCCACAAAACTGTTGGATTTTCATCTTCCGAGGTTAGGTTTTTGGATTTTATTTATGACAAAAAGGCCTTTGGAGCCTCATTGTAAAATCATCTTCTTGCGAATGCGATTAGAGGACACCTCTTCTTAGAGATAAGCTTCCACCATTCTAGTGAGTCTTTCACTCTATATTTTTACAATCTTTGTACATTTTCTCTCATTAATAGAAAATTGTGTATTACTATATCTATGTGTTTATGGTTGCATCTATGATACATTTCTGTTATATTATTGGATATCTGAGATATCTCTTTATATTTATTTGTTATATCTCTGCGCTCATTTCGTGCCGAAAATAATTTGGATCATATCTTCTCTCTAGAGGTTTTCTTAGATGTAGATCATATCCTAATGTGTATATGATGAAGAAAAAATATTCAATTCTACTGATAGTTCTATATGTAGATGATTTACTCATCATAGGGATCTCATCCTCCTCTATTATTGTAGTGAATACCACTTTGCATGATAGGTTTTCTATGACAGATATGGGACTGTTACATTACTTTCTTGGTATTCAAATCGACCAGAATGATTCAAGAATCAAGATGTATCAGTAAAAGTATTAGAGAGATATACTTGATAGGTTTCAAATGACATATTGTAAGGCATCTCCAACACCCTTTTAGTTAGCGATTATACTAGAGGATGTCGGTGCATCACCTTTGGTTGATTGTACTAGATATCAACAGTTGGTGGGGAGTCTTCTCTAACTTACACACTCTCAATCATACATCTCTTATGTAGTTGGATTAGTTTCCAGGTACATGCAGGAGCCTCATGAGCTTCACTAGAAGGAAACAATGAATATTATCAGATATGTCAAGGGGACTACCAGTTTTGGTATACACTATGCAACATGATCTTCATTGGATCTTGTTGGTTACATAGACTCATATTGGGAAGGGGATAGTGTAACATCCATATTTTCACTGACCACAGTTTCATAAAACTGATTATTATTTGAGGACACCTGTGTGCAAGTGATCCGGATAAACATGGTACATTATGATTATCTGATTTGGTTTATGAATTTATGCTATGATTGAGTATTGAAATTTGTTATATGATTAATATTGATGTATATCATTGACATATATTATGATGAGGTTTCCTAAGTGTGTAGGAAACGTGATATGATGAGGATGTTGATGGCATCGACATGATTCCTTGGACTCTAGATTGAGTCAGTGAGTGGAATAATGACTTTGACTATGAGTACTTGATTTTATTATGCATGTGTTATGATGAAGATTTCATGCATGGATTTAATGCATGGTGACGCTTTCTAATCCGACTCACATATGGAGTAAATGGGTCATACACAAATATCAGATAGATTAGAGAGAGGTGTGGCAACATCCCTGCCACAACCTACTATCACTCTTGCCATGACCTCAATTGAAGGTAAATGACTACCTTGTTCTTGATAGGTTCACAATGCCATGAGGGAATACTTAGACAATCGCTCACAAAGATTTATGAGGGGTGCACAATAAGGAAGATTCCTTATTCATCAGTAAGCCCTTAGTCTCACACAAGGTTGACAAGTGGAGTATTGACTCCAAGCATCAGAAAACTTCCAAACTAGGTCAAAAGACAAGTGGAACCCTTGGAGCACATAGATGCATCTTGAAGGGCACATCACATGAATAAATTAATGAGTTAATAAAAATCTAGAATACCTTAGAGAATAAAACAAATACTTAGAACTAATAGAAAGATAATATAAATTTATACAAATTTATACACTAGAAAAATAAAAAAATCTAAGTCTAATTGTTATGCCTAGATGAATTTTATAGAAAGGGGTCTAAGGCATTTTAGACTAATTAAAATCTAGAAAAGGGAGAATAAAATTTAAGACATGTGCACAATGTGTGCATGAAATTAATAAAAATATTTTTTAATAAAAATAAATTATTTCATGAGAGAATGAGTTGTCAACATAGAGTTTGAATCCTAAGTCAATCTAGACTTTAAATCCTAACTAAGAGAAGAGTCCTAATAAAACTCCAACTGTAAATTAGTTAGGAGACATAAATAAAGGAGAAATTGGGGAACTAAGGGACAACTAAGAGAAAATGTAGGAACTAATTTAGGAGGTGAGGAAAAATTCAAAATTTATTTAATTAAAAGAAATTAAAACATGCGCAACTGGAGAGAAGTGTGACATGTGTTGAGGGTGAATAATTTATAATTTAATTATTACAAATTATTTAATTATGCATGAATTGACGAGTGTCAAGACAAATTTTCTTATAAAAATAAGGAAGAGTAAGGAGGAAAGGACCCTATGGTTGGATGATTGAAATACTGTCAAACTTTTTATGACTAGTTTACTTGTGTGACTTGGGTTGCAAGATTTGCAAAAGAGGTGGAAGCCTCTCCTTGCCCATCCTTACTTGGTAGAATGAATTTGACTTGGCATATAGATTGATTATCCTACGACCATGATTCCTTCTGTACCTGATTTTTTAGTTGTTGCTTTGTGATTAGGTCATATAAATCTATTGGGTTTTGTATAGAACCAATAACAAATTTGTCGCAGACCCCCTGCCCTCAGGCTGAGATCCGCTCAGGATCTTCACTACAACCACACCGAGGGTTAACCAACCCCTTTGTTCAAGCCACAAAGGACTTTGGTTTTCGAGGTTTCGATATCCCTGATGTCAAGATTCTCGACTCTTCCACTTTCCGAAACCTGAAATGTCGAAAAGCCGAAATTTCTTACTGCGTCTTCCTCTGCTCCTGTATCGAGTTTCGTGACTTCGGGAATTCTAGAGCAAGGAACCCCGACCTCTTGTCTCCTAAAGTGCCTAATTTTCGAATCCCGATACGTTCATCAATCTTTGGCTCCTCACCGGGTTTTTCGCCTTTTTGGGGTTTTGGACTTCGCGATTTCGTGAATCTTGTCATGAGGTTTCCTAATTCTCCAATCCCTAAACCCAGAAACAGTCAACAGAGTCTGACTCTGACTATTGATGAAAAATCACCACCTGTCCTCTCAACTATCCTCGGTCTCTGACGTAGATTCCTGCCACCTGTCACCTTTCCCAGCTTTCAAAACTTGAGCTATCCTCCTGTCTCTATTTCCTCTATCCTTTCGAAGTTCCGAACTCTGAAATGGCGACTATATAGAATCAACGGACAACTGTCACCCTCCTGATTTGACGGCCCACGTGATTTTGGGTTTTCGGGTACCGAGAGTTCGAAACTCTCGATCCCAAAACACTTATCACCACAAATCTCGAATTCCCGAATTCCGAAACACCGAAATGTCGAAACGCCTTCACAAATATTTCCTGTTTTACAACTTCGGGATTCCTGATGTGAAGTGTCCCGAATCCTTGTCAACGTAAAATCCAAAACTCCGATCCCCGAAGTGCCGAAATTCCACTTCAAGGATTTTTCGGGTTTCGCAACTCCGGGTTTTACAATACAAAGGCCCTTGACTCCTTGTCGTCAAGACTTCCGGTATTCCAAATCTTGATTTTTCGAAATCCTGAAATTCGCATCAAGTTTTGTTGCGACTTGCGACTTCAGATATTTCACTCCGCTGTGTCTCGATCGCTTGTCCTCAGGACCCCCGAAATTTCGAACTCCAAAACTCCAAAATGTTGAAATTTTTGCTCCTTGCCTTCACACCCAATAATCCACTTTGCACTTCAAGAGTTCGAGCGACCAAGGGTTTCGTCCACGCTTCGAACTTACAACTCCCAGAATGATGAAATGATATTGACAGTCTAACAGTCGCGATCAACAGTCCATATTGGATCCTACCTCTCAAAGGATGAATTGCTCCAATCGCTTAACTTCCCCCAACTTTCTTGGATCCTACGGTCCTCGCTATTTCGGGGATTCTCCATAGAGAATTATGAATGTCCGATTCTTCCCTCAAGAACCTCTGCAAAATGGACTAATGTCCCCTCATCGTGACCTTCCTTCTGCAAATCAAATTCACTTCGCCTCCCTTTGAATACTTCAAAGGAACTACCCCTTATAAGCTTCTCTGATAAATTCAAGTCTCGAAAAAAGGGCCTCTGCTCGCACTCCTTGCGGTAGATCTTCAAATATTTCTACGTATTTGAACTCTCGACTCTGTGCACCTTCTGCAACAATAGTCTCTCTCTCTCTTTTCCACCTTAGTTAACAATCTTCTAAGGACTCGGCTAGCCTGCACATGCCTTGCATAGCTCTTGTGCTTCACTTGCACTTCTATTGGAATGAGAACAACGGTATCCTTCCTGAGCTTTCAGAGATGAACTCTAAACCTTCGTCAATGCACACCTTGCGGACGTTTCACTACACTCCTTGCAGGAAATTCCCTCACTCAGGAAGAGAAACAATTGAAACTCATTCTCCTTCTCTCAGATTTCAAACATTCAACATGAAATCATACATTCACAGTACTAAAGAAAATGCATAATAGATAGCATAAAAAAACTTTAAGAAGACCATTCAGCATGCACAAACAGAAAACATCATAAGACCATGAATCTGAATTAAAGTTTCATATATTAATTCAAAGCTCATGTACATGAATTCTTCTTCTGAACTCTCCGCTACAACTCTCTCTTCTCTTGCTCTATGCTAATGATACAATGATCTAATTCTGATTGATACAATGATACAAAGATGAGGGTGTCTATAGTCGTTTTCCCTCCTGTTCCTAAAACTGTCAAATCTGGAATTTAAATCTACCTACTTTCATTAACTGGGCATAAATGCCTCTACATTCTACAAATGAGAGTGAATGGCTCATGATCTGTTTACAATATGCAAGTACGCTTTCTTTTAACCATTACATTAATGCTTCAAAAACATTTCCAAAACGTGTAAAATGTATGTTTCACTTTCCAACTGTCTTCTGTCTTCATGCTCACTTGGCTGGCTGCTTATGATGCTCCTGCATCATACTCCCTTGCTTGAAAATTTTCATGAAATCCTATTCATGAGCTCTTGTACAGTCTGTCCATGCTTCTGAATTTCTACTTCATCCTCCCAACTGGCATGTTCAACTGGATGTCCCTTCCATTTGACCAAGTATTCAAAATACTCTTTTTTCCTGGTCCTCTTGTTGATTCTCTTGTCAAGTATACTTTCCATCTGTGGCTTTGAAGCTACAGGCATTTGTTTGGTCCACTGAACTTCTGTCTGTTCATTCTCTTCTCCTACTTCTTTAGCTCTGTAAGGGTACAAATCTGAGATGTTGAATATCGGTGAAATTTTGATCCCATCAGGTAATTCAATCTCATATGCGTTTGCTCCAAATTTCTTTATGACCTTGCATGGTCCATTCTTCTTCATTTTCAGTTTGTTATATGTTCCCCTTGGGAACCTTTCTTTCCTCAAATGTTCAAGAATCAGATTACCAACTTCAAACTTAAGTTCTCCCTTGTGTTGATTTGCTCTGCGCTTGTATTCTTGATTCGAACTTTGCAATCGCTCCTTGACTCGACTGTGAAGCTCCTTCATTGCTTTTGCAAAGTCTTCTACACCAACACTTCTGAATTCAGCTTGTTCCACATCCTTCAATTCAGAAACTCCCCTTGGATGCATTCCATATACAATTTGGAATGGACTCTGCCCTGTGCTTCTATTGATTGAATCATTATAAGAAAATTCCACCTGTGGTAGAATGTGGTCCCACTGACTGTGGTGTTCAATCATTAGGCTCCTCAACAAATCTCCCAAGCTTCTGTTTACAACTTATGTCTACCCATCCATCTGAGGATGATAAGCTGAGCTAAAAGACAAACTTGTCCCCAACTTCTTCCATAAATTCCTCCAGAAATGTCCAACGAACTTGGTATCCCGATCTGAAACACTACTTCTTGGCAAACCGTGAAGTCTGACAACTTCCTTGAAAAATAGGTTTGCAATATGAGTTGTGTCACTGGTTTTCTGACATGGTATAAAATGTGCCATCTTTGAAAATTTGTCTACCACCACAAAGATTGAATCAAATCCTCTTTGCATTCTTGGAAGCCCCAATATAAAATCCATGCTTACGACATCCCACGATCTCTCAGGTATGGGTAATGGTTGGTATAACCCTATGTTCTGCCTTTTTCCCTTTGTGTGCTAACAAAATCTACATCTGTCCACAAATATTTTGACATCTGTCCTCATCCCTGACCAAAAATATGAGCCATTTAATTTCGAGAACGTTTTGTCATGACCGAAATGTCCAGCCAATCCTCCACTATGTTTTTCTTTCAGCAGATTCTCCCTCATGGAGCATTTTGGAATACATAATTGATTGCCTCTGAATAATAATCCATCCTGGTTCATATATTCAGTCCATTGAATTCTATCCCTGAGAATTGGATTCTCAGATGCCTCATATGCCTCTTTGAAATCCGGATCATCTCTCTACATTTCTTTGAGATTATCAAAACCCAAAGTTTTGAGTCTAAATTCCTGCATAAGCAAACATCTCCTGCTCTAAGCATCAACAACTTTGTTAGCAGTTCCAGAAATATGTTTAATTACAAAAGTAAAATTCTACATGCATTCAATCCATTTAACATGTCTTTGGTTCAACTTCTCCTGTTGAGTCACGAATTGTAAAGCATGATTGTCACTATACAAGACAAACTCTTTAGGAACCAAATAATGTATCCATTTCTTCAGCGCTTGTATGACTGCATACAATTCTTTGTCATATGTTGAATATTTGACCTTTTCTTCATTCAATTTCTCACTAAAGTACATGATCAGTCTATCATCTTGGCTTAAGACCGCTCCAATTGCAAATCCACTAGCATCACACTTGATCTGAAATGTCTTACTGAAATCTGGCAACACCAGAATTCGCTGCTCAGTGATATTCTTCTTCAGTAGATTGAAACTCTTCTCTACTTCCTCTGTCCAGTGAAAAGATTTGTGTCTTTTCTTCACTGTGTCCATCATCGGTGTGCTAATCCCACTGAAATTTTTGATAAATTTCCTGTAGAAACTAGCCAATCCATGAAAGCTTCTAACTTCAAATATACTCTTTGGCGATGGCCAATTCTTAATTACCTCCACTTTATCTAGATCCATTTTCAGCTTATCTGCAGAGATAACAAACCCCAAATAAATGAGCTCTATCCTCATGAATGATGATTTTTTCATATTTATCAACAACTTCTCTTGCTGTAATCTCTTCATCACTGTAGCCAAATGCTTCAAGTGCTCTGTTTTTGTTCTACTGAAAATCAGTATATCGTCAAGATATACAATGACGAATTTCCCGATGAACTCCTTCAGGACTTCGTTCATCAACCTCATGAAATTATTGGGCACGTTTGTTAAGACAAACGACATAAAAAGCCGTTCATACAACCCTTCATTTGTCTTGAAGGTTGTCTTCCATTCGTCACCTTATCTCATACGAATTTGATGATATCCGCTTTTCAAATCAATCTTTGAAATTTTTTTTTCTCCACTCAAACAATCCATCAAATCGTCCATCCTTGGAAAAGGAAATCTATATCTGATGGTAATCTTGTTGATTGCCCTCGAGTCTGTGCACATCCTCTAGCCCCCATCTTTCTTTGGGTTGAGCATTGTTGGAACAACACATGGACTCAAGCTCTCCCTAACCAATCCTTTGTCCATTAAATCTTGGACCTGTCTCTTGACTTCTTCATTCTCCTGTGGTGTCAATCTGTACGCTACTTTGTTCGGTAAATTAGCTCCAGGTATAAGATCGATGTGATGACTTATACTTCTGATAGGTGGTAAAGAACAAGGTAGTTCGTCCACTACTATATCAACAAACCCTTCCAACAACTTCTGGATTTCCTCTGGTAAATCATCCACTCTTGTACTGGTTAAAACAATTCTAGGCTTCTTGACCACGATGAATTGTGTATCTTCCTTTTTCTTAACCTCCTTAAGAAGTTCCTTCCCACTCATGAGAAGTACAGTGTTTTTCACTTTTGGTTTCGTTTCTTTATTCTTAATCGGCAGCAACATGTGAGTTCTCCCATTCTTCTCTAGGGTGTATGTGTTATTTCTCCCATCATGAATCACATTCCTGTCGTATTTCCATGGTCTACCCAGCAATAGATGATAAACATCCATAAGAATGACATCACATAGTATTTCATCCTTATATCCTCCTATTTTAAATTCAACTAAACATTGTTTAGTGACATTTACCTGATGTCCTTTTTGTAGTCACGAAACTCTGTATGGGCTTGGATGTTCAATAGTCTCCAGCTCTAGCTTTTCTACCATCTCTATAGAAATGAGATTGTCTATGCTACCACTATCCATGATAACTTTGCATACCATGTCTTTGGTCTTGCAAGTAGTCTGAAAAAGTCTGTTCCTTTGGGTTGGGTTCTCTTTCTCCTTCTATGGCGTTAAGAGAACTTTTCTCATCATCAGTGATCTTCCGCCCTCAACATATTCTGCCTCAACATTCCGTCCTTGTGCTTCAACAATGTGAGTTTTACCACCCTCTTTATTTCTGTCTGGACATTCAGAGGATTTGTGTCCAATTTTCCAACAGGTAAAGCATTTTATTTCTCCACCTCTGCCTCTTCCTCTTCCTCTGGTTCGAGGAAAAGTATTTCTATCAACATATTGTCCTCTCTGTGAGATTCCACCTCTCTCATTTTGAGTTTGAGGTTTCTTCCACTCTTCTTTAGATTTATGAGTTCTGTCTTGGGCAATTGGTTTGCCTCTGGATTCACTTCTGCCTCGACCTCTCTGAACTTGCTTCCGGCCCATCTTCTCTTCATCTTTCAGAGCCATCTGATAAGCATCTTCTACATTTCGAAGGCTCATCATGCTCATATCATCATGAATGTCATATCACAGACCATTCATGTACCTGGAAACCTTTTCATCATCGCTTTCCAGATGACCTTCTCTGATGTTTATCTTGTAGAACTCTTCAGTGTATTCTTTCACTGACATCATCTTCTGTCTCAAATTCTGCATTCTCCGAAACAGAGTAATTTGATAATCCTTGGGTATGAATTTGGCCTTCATCTTCGCAACCATTCTATCCCAAGTCTTGATTTTCTGCTTGCCTTTGCAGTGTATGTCAGCGTGCAGTTCATCCCACCATAATGCTACATGCCCTTTAAGTCTTCTAACAACATGTTTGACTTTCTTGTCTTCCTCGACATCCTCATAGTCAAAATATTTATCCAAAGCTCTAATCCAGTCTAGAAGCTCTTCAACATCTAGGTTCCCCTCATACATTGGAATCTCCATTTTTTCCCTGGAACCTATCCTTGCAACAACCCTGCGTCTGCAACATCTTCGACTGCTACTTCTTCTCCTTCATGTCCAACTTCATTTTCACTTTCAGCCTTGCTGATATCTCCAGCGTTGACTGTGCGCCTCTGTGATATTTCCATGGCATCAAGCCTGGCACGTAGTTCGCACATTTCTCTTTCCACTACTAGATCAAGCATTGGCCTATCTCTTCTTCTCGGTGGCATGGCTATAAAATTTCTCTTTTCTCTGCTACAGGAAGAAAATAAATTATTATGAGCTCTGATACCACAATTGTCGCAGACCCCCTGCCCTCGGGCCGAGATCCACTCAGGATATTCACTACAACCACACCGAGGGTTAACCAACCCCTTTGTTCAAGCCATAAAGGACTTCGGGTTTCAAGGTTTCGTGATCCCTGATGTCGAGATTCTCGACTCTTCCACTTGACGAAACCTGAAATGCCGAAACGCCAAAATATATGACCACGTCTTCCTTTGCTCCTATATCGGGTTTCGCGACTTTGGGAATTCCAGAGCAAGGAACCCCGACCTATTGTCTCCTAAAGTGCCAAATTTTCGAATCCCGACACGTTCATCAATCTTTGGCTCCTCACTGGGTTTTTTGCCTTTTTGAGGTTTCAAACTTCGCGATTTCGCGAATCCTATCGTGAGGTTTCTTGACTCTCCAATCCCCGAACCCTGAAATATTCAACAGAATCTAACTCCGACTGTTGATGAAAAATCACCACCTGTCATCTCAACTATCCTCGGTCTCTGACGTAGATTCCTGCCACCTGTCACCTTTCCTGGCTTTCAGAACTCTAGCTATCCTCCTGTCGCTATTTCCTCTGTCCTTTCGAAGTTCCAAACTCTGAAATGGAGGCTATACAGAATCAACGGACGAACATCACCCTCCTGATCCGATGGCCCACGTGATTTCATGTTTTTGGGTATCGGGAGTTCGAAACTCTCAATCCCAAAACACTTGTCACCACAAATCCCGAATTCCCGAATTTCAGAACACTGAAATGCTGAAACGCCTTCACAAATATTTCGTGTTTCGCAACTTCAGGATTCTTGATGTGAAGTGTCGCGAATCCTTGTCAATGTGAAATCCGAAACTCTAATCCCCAAAGTGCCTAAATGCCACTTCAAGTATTTTCTGGGTTTCGCAACTCCGGGTTTTACAATACAAAGGCCCTTGACTACTTGTCATCAAGACTTCCGGTATTCTGAATCTTGATTTACCGAAATCCCGAAATCCGCATCAAGTTCTGTCACAACTTGCGACTTCGGGTCTTTCACTCCATTGTGTCCCAATCGCTTGTCCTGAAGACCCCCGAAATGCTGAACTCTGAAATTTCGAAACGTCGAAATTTTTTCTCCTCGCCTTCACACCTGATAATCCACTTCGCGCTTCGGGAGTTCGGGTGACCAAGGGTTCCGTCCATGCTTCGGACTTACAGCTCCCGAAATGATGAAATGATCTCGATGGTCTAACAATCGCGATCAATGGTCCATATTGGATCCTTCCTCTCGAAGGATGAATTCCTCCAATCACTTAACTTCCCCCAGCTCTCCTGGATCCTACAGTCCTCGCTATTTCGGGGATTCTCCACAGAGAATTTCGACCGTCTGATTCTTCCCTCAAGAACCTCTGTGAAATGGACTAATGTCCCCTCGCCATGACCTTCCTTCTGCAAAGAAGCTTCACTTCACCTCCCTTTGAATACTTTAAAGGCACTACCCCTTCTGAGCTTCTCTGATAAATTCAAGTCTCGAAAAAATGGCCTCTGCTCGCACTCCTTGTGGCAGATCTTCAAATACTTCTGCGTATTTGAACTCTTGACTCTGTGCACCTTCTGCAACAACAGTCTCTCTCTCTCTTTTCCACCTTAGTTAACAATCTTCTAAGGACTTGGCTAGCCTGCACACGCCTTGCACAACTCCTGTGCTTCACTTTCACTTCTACTAGAGTGAGAACAATGGTATCCCTCCTGAGCTTTTAGAGATGAACTCTGAACCTTCGTCAACGCACACCTTGCGGACATTTTACTGCTCTCCTTGCAGGAAATTCCCTCACTCAGGAAGAGAAACAATTGAAACTCATTCTCCTTCTCTCAGATTTTAAACATTCAACATGAAATCATACATTCGCAGTACTAAAGAAAATGCATAACAGATAGCATAAAACAACTGTAAGCAGACCATTCAGTATGCACAAACAGAAAACATCATAACACCATGAATCTGAATTAAAGATTCATATATTAATTCAAAGCTCCTGTACATGAGTTTTTCTTCTCAACTCTCCACTACAACTCTCTCTTCTCTTGCTCTATGCTAATGATACAATGATCTAATTCTGATTGATACAATGATACAAATATGAGGGTGTCTATAGTCTTTTTCCCTCCTATTCCTAAAACTGTCAAATCTGGAATTTAAATCTACCTACTTTCATTAGCTGGGCATAAATGCCTCTACATTCTACAGATGAGAGCGAATAGCTCATGATCTGTTTACAATACGCAAGTACGCTTTCTTTTAACCATTACATTAATGTTTCAAAAACATTTCCAAAATGTGTAAAATGTATGTTGCACTTTCCAGCTATCTTTTGTCTTCATGCTCGCTTGTTTGGCTGCTTATGATGCTCCTGCATCAGAATCTCTTAACTTACTTTGAATTTTCTTCTTCAGATTGTGGATTTTATTGTAGTGAAATTGAAGAAAGTTGAGCTAAATCCCCTGGTGGGCAACGATTATTGTTGAGCAAGTAGGATATTGTAACATGGATTGTGAGTTATAATATTGTATCAGAGGGTGTGTACATGGTTGTTTAGCATTAATTGTGAAAAGCACTAAATGACAACGATTACAATTGAGTTATGACATTACGTGCGACCAAGGTTTATTCGTTTTAAGTGGAGGATATCATGGGTAACATGGAGTCGTTTCCATTTTCAATACTTAATTTAAAACACATTTTATATAATCTGAGAAACTTAGAGTTGTCCCCAGTGCTGATCATTGTAATTATGAACATGATTGAAACCTCATAATCATTAAGATTGTCCCTTCTCCTTAGAATGCTTTTCATCATTGATTGTATTTCTATTTAACTATTCGTCAAGGAACGTTGGTTTAATTCTCTTTCCTTGGAACATAGGACTACTAGTATGTAGTTTTGATTAGAGTAGACATACATTACATATATAAATATATGTACATCATAATTTACAATATAAAAATTTTAACTAATCAAGAGAAACAAAAAAGTGAATTGGACTTATTGATTTTTATATTAGTAATTTATATCAATAATCTATATATTAAGGATTTGGTGCTAGTGGTTTATATTATTGATAAATATTCGTTATTAAATATATTAATGATCCATATTAATAACTATATTAATCAAATCGTATTAATTATTTATTATAATTAATATGTTATATGGTTGTCTCGATATTAAGGACCCAATCTAATGATTGATAATATTAGTTTTAGATTAACGGTTTTATATTTAATATGTTAAAAGAAAAATAAATGGATTAGATGATTTAGTTATTTTTAATTTGTTAATATAAAATACAAAATAAATAAAGTGTAGCGTTAAGATAAATTAATAAAAAAAAATATGTCACTTTCCTTGTTTTTGCTTACTCATTGGTGTTTCGTTTACTGGAGGGTCATTACATATAGCATTGATCGCAAATCCACTTCAATATATGTCCTTTAACTTGGATTAGGACCTATATGTTGGTCAAGTAAGAATCAATCAAAAATTGATTTATCATCGGTAGAGGCGGAGTATAGGAGTGCAGTTAATGTTACTACTTAGGCTATTTGGTTGCACCCCTTTCTTACAAAGTTGGGAGTTAATTTTCATCGTCTGATAGTTATATGGTGTGATACTAAAATTGGTCTCAAGTTGTGTAGAGACCCAGTTCATAGGTAGCGAACCAAGAACATCAAAGTTCATATGCACTTTATTCGATGATAGATTCAGGATGGAGTCATTGATATGCAATTGTTCCCATCTTCAGAGCAGGTGGCAGACATATTCGCAAATCCTTTCACCGAATAAAATTTTGTCTCATTGAGGGACATTTTAGGAGTGAGGATACATCATATTAGTAGTTGAACATGTTAGCATTCTTTTCTTTTTAGAAACATATTTTGAGAGGAGGGGGGGGAGTTTGTTCCCACTAGGTTTTCCCTCTATACCTCAATTTTGTTCAGTTGTTATGCATCTATACTTGTACATGAGTACCTAACATGGATTCGTATTGTTAGGAATCATCATTGTGCACACCTCGGTTGTGTTTCAGGGGGGTTTTGTGTTACATGCTCAAATACATACTTAGTGTAACATCCCGCTCTTGTGAGCACATGCTATTGACTTATTCTTTGAGGACAGTCGCGTGCAACTGATCTGGTTCTAGTATATGGTTGCTTGTTTCGCTTATGGATTTTTATGATGATGTCGATGGATTATGATGATATTTCATTTGATATCTATGTATTGACATATGTTATTGAAGAGTTTCCCCTGAGTGTGTAGGACATTTGACATATTGAGGATGTCGATGGCATTAATGGACCTCCTTGGACTCTAGATTGAGTCATGGAGTGAATTTTATTGGTTTGAGTATTTCATTTATGCATATGTGACATATCATCGAGTATATAATGATGTTGTTTATGGATCATTGATAGTGTCTCGTTGATGGATGTAGGTTGAAGATTGCTTGCTAATCTGACTCACATAAGGAGTAAAGGGGTCATGCATAGCAACTAGATATTGAGGGAGAGGTGTGGTAGCATACATGTCACATCCTAGTAGCACTCCCACCATGGATATAATTGTAAGTTAATGATTAGCTAGTTCGAGAGATCCACGATGTCGTGAGGGTAGATTGAGACAGTCGCTCATGAATATTTGCAAGGGGTGCGCAATAAGGCAGGTCCTTATTCCTTAGAATCCCTTAGTCTCTCACAAGGTCGCCTGGATGGAGTATTGACTCCAAGGCTTGGACAACTACCAAATCCAATCAAAGGCGAGTGGCACCCTTGGAGCACAAAGTGCGTCTTGAAGGGTATGTCGTGTAATTAAAATTTGAATCAAAGGTGAGTGACACCCTTGGAGCACAGAGTGCGTCTTGAAGGGCACATCACGGTATTTAAAAAGGTGAGTCAATGAATCTAGGTGGCCTAGAAAACTTTGAGCGAATGTTAAACCTTTTAAAATCTTGAGCACTGTCGAATTAATTAATTGATTAATTAATTATTTAAAGAATGAATTTATTAATCATAATCTCTAATTGTCTAAGATTTCGCTAATAAAAAATTAACTAAACCTACGTCTAAGTTAATGAGAGGACAACAAAACTAATTTTTAAATTAAATAATAAGGGAATGAAATAAATCAATTTAAGAATTGATGAAAATAAAAATAAACCTAAAAGAGTGATTTAATACACTTGTGCAAGTAATTACCAAATTGGAATTTAAGGTAAAATGGAATAAAGCTAAAGGAATGGGTACACATAGAAAGGAATCTAGAGTCTAGTCTAACTAGAGAACATTCCTATTTTAACTCAACTCAGTTTTAGAAAGGCGTTAGTCATTAATTGGGAATAAAAGGACAACTAGGAGTGATTTTAGGAGTGCTTTTAGGATGGGTGAGGGAAATTGACTTTTAATTAAATTAAATTGTGGATTTACTTGTGCAACTATGGGAACAGGTGACAAGTGTATGGGGAGAATAATTCCTAATTAAATTAAAAAAAATGAATTAAATGTGCAAATGGAAAGTTGTTACTAAGGAAATTCTATAAAACAAATGGCTGAGTTGAGGGGTGGAACACACTGGTTATAAGTAAGGTTATGTTGCATAAATTTTGTCTGATTTTATTTGTGAGAGTTGGGATACGCATCTTGAGAGTGAGAGTGGTGGCTCTACCTTGCGAGGCGAGTTGGGAGCTAGAGGATTTTGGTTGTGTTTGTGTGTGGCCCCTTTGCGGCTTGGGGGGCTAAGGGGGAAGAAGAGTACCTCTAGCATTGGCTGGGAGGTACCAGTGAAGTCTTCATGGTTAGCAAGTGGGGAGATGGATGGAGTGCAAGTGTGGGAGAACATATTCAAATTCTCATCTTCGGTTACAGTACTTATGTTGAGATTGTAAAATTTTGTTAAGATTTTTAATGTGTATTGTATTTATTTTAAAATAAGCATGGATCATTAAAACCTTTCTCGGTGTTCATCATTAACTATATATATATTTACAATGCATATTCTATTGAATCTTGAGGATTTCGCCCAACATTTGCTTGTTCTTTTTCCCAGCAATATGAGTCCCCTGGCGTTTATTTTCCCTTTTATGTCTCTGTGATTTTTTATTTTAAAAGTACCTGGTGTGTTGGGGGAAATCCTCTTTTCGTTTACCTTGAAAACTCTGTTATTTTGAAACATCCTCCCAACATGGTATCCATTCAATTTTCTGGCATTTTTCTCTTGACATCCTCAACAAATTTTGAAGTGAATATCCTCTGCGAATTTACTCTTCCCCCAGGGAGTTTTAAAGGTGAGTATCCTCTGCATTTTTCTCAGTGAACTCACAAAAATTTCCTAGAGATGTGCAATATTCATCTTCGTTCTCATTTAAAACAATTCGCCTAGCATAAACTAAACCCTGAATCTTTTAATGGTTCGCTAGAGTGATATCTTATCTCTGCATTTTCCCAATAAAATTTGCACAACTCTTCCTTCTTAAAATTTTGAGTTGTGTCGAAATCTAGACTTTTTTTTATCATTCATTCTCTGTGTTTTCTTGGGGGAATTTACAATTCTATGCCCTCATTCATTTTCTCAATGATTTTACACCAAACCCTTCATTTTGCATGCTTTTTCCTAGTATTAAACCTCTTTGTTTTGTTTTGTTAACATTTCTCCCAGCATGAGAAATTACCATGATATTTCAACTGTATTCACCTCTGCATATTTCCCTCAATGAAAATTTACCTTGTGTCTCTATGATTTTCTCACTAAATTCCTAGCGTTTTCATTTATTTCCTCAACTACATTTTAGTTTGTGTTCTCTGTGATTTTCCACTTATTTACTCAGCAATTTCATTTCTCCCTCAGCGAATTTAACAATGTGCTTCTCTGTGTTTTTCTTACCTTTTCACCCAACAATTTGTCCCATTTTTCCCATCGATTTCACCCGATGAGTTTATCCCTTTTATATCTACACTAATTGCTTGTGGACATGATATCCTTAGAGAGAGTTTCTCTGTGTGTTGATTGGAAATGGTATACCTTGCATGTCATTCCATAGCTCAACAAAGATCTTTTTAAACCTTGTGAGTTTGTCTTTACCTCGCGATACCTCTTTACTTGGGCTTAGATGGCATGGCTAAGGATTCCACCTCCTTATCATTTTAATAGAGTGTGTATTTATTCTTGCACTACACACTGGAGTATTTAATTATGATATTTTCATTATACCTTACTTCTTATTTCAGTTCTCTTGTAAACCATTAATTAATCATCTTTTTAAACTTATGTAGATTGTATTGTAGTTATCTAGACACACATTTTAGCGTTATTTATTTTAAAGTTCATTACTCTTTTAGAATGATACAATAATGTAGTTAGTTTCTATTCTTGGAGACATCTTATTTATGTTGACATTATGACCAATATGAATGGGATACTTCTAACCAGTACTACCCTCTACTCATGGAAGACCTACATGAATCCTTGTAGAGAGCTAAGAGTTGATCTTGATCACCTTGGGAGCCTAATTACACCTTTGGAACCCCTAAAAAGAGACAAGTGGGATAACAAATGATAACCATGTGGACTCATTGGCATATTATTTTTGAAAATATTAACTTCCATGTTCAAGGAATTGGCAAACCAAATTTGAAATAGATTCCCTTGGGCCTTGGAAAATGATAATGAAACTATGATTGAGTGATTGATTTCCCTTGTGCCACTAAACAATGTTGATGAATGATTGTTTTAATACTTATATTTTATTTTTCCACTAAACTGTGTTGATGTATGATCGTTTTAATATTGAACTCCATTGCGCCTTGGATTCTGCTGATGAATTAGGTGATTAGATTTCTTGCGCCATGGAATAATGATGATGCTTAATGATTACGCCTTAGGTTACTCGCGTGCATTGTAACAATGATGATGTATGATTTCCTTTGTGATTAGATTAATGGTGAGTATTGAATGAGGTTGATTTATGTTTAATCTAGTAATTAGATCACGCGCGCACCTTGAAATAATGTTGATTATTGTTGAATTCAATGATTGATTATTCCCGTGCCTTGAAGTAAAGTAGATGTTTGCTTTTGCACCTTGAAAATAAAATAAAGTTGATTACATTGCACCTTAACTTATGTCGTTTTATGATTGATTTAGTAATTAAATTCTCTCACGCCTTGGAATTTATGTGATGTGTGAATGGTTAATAGAACATTATTGTGCCATTGATTATCATTGATGTTGTTGATTTAGCTAGCTAGTTTTTGGAATTGATTGTGTTAGTGGGATGTAGACACCTCCTTGTTCCTCAAAACAATCACCAGCCCCGAGACCTTAAATGGTCAACATCAATCGGATGAATCCTAGGATTGAGCATTGCTTATGTGTCTTGGAGGTCCTAACCTTGCAAGGTAGGTTGGGTGGACAATTTCTTTGTGTTATCTTTATGTGATGAGTTGATATTGTATCGTCATTTATGATACTTTTTGATTATGTGTCATTATCTAATGTGATGATGTGTTAATTGTGTGTCAATACTAATTATGTTGATGTATTGGTTGCATCGTTATTGATTACGACGATGAGTCACTTGTAATGCTTTTAATTATGATGTCATTGATTATGCACTGCTATGAATTATGTGTTGACATTACTTTCCTTATGTATATAATGCAAAAAGAAAAAAATTACCTCTTGTTATTTGTTTTTCCTAGTTGTAAAAAATGGTTGTTACACTTAGTGAAATACTCATTTTTTTTCGTTTTTCCTACTATTTAGGAGGATTGTTATTTATAGCATGTCCACTTATAACATGTCTATTTCTAACATGTCTATTTTTAGCTGATGGATTCATATATGTAATACCATGGGAAAATAATATGGGTTTCCAAAACCATGGGCTCATAAACTACCATTAGGAAAATTCCTATTTTTTAGCTACCATTAGGCCAATTCCTATTTTTTAGCCACCATTAGGCAAATTCCTATTTTTAGGAGATAATTCTTATTTCCTTAATTTTAGGATATATTTCCTATTTCATGGCTATAGAGCACACTTTATTAAGAATATTAGTCTCCTAGGGAAGTTCACATCACCCATCTAATACTTGGAGTTAACTCACTTCACTTATTTAGTGACTTTCCATAATTAGCACATTCTCACTCAGTTAGGACTTTAATTCCATTCTTGGACTCTAGTCTTATTCTAGGATATTTTTTCTATTATGGAATGGATGTTGACTTCATGTAGAGTTCTCACTAAGTGTGCACCTATATTTTTGACCTTTTCTTATTATTAGCAACTTTTCACTTTAGTTAATTGTTGCTATTGGGAGAAGTTACTTTTTTACTTGAGCATGCACATGGAAATCCCAACCTAGTGCGCATTACTCCTCATGTGAAGAGTCCTATAGATTGTACTTATTATTAATGATTAATAAATTGTGATTAGATTTGGGTTCTTAGCCTCTTATGTGTGAAGATTGATTCTATTTTTCTCTCTCCTCTCTCTCTTTTGCAATTAGCTAGTGTCATATTTCCTTCTCACAATTAGATCTTGGACTATGGTTTAATTCTACAAGACTTCACTTATTTTTGGACATGAGATATTTTGAACAACAATTGTTTTTGGACAACAAGATGACTTTTTATTTTTTGAGCATATATATATATATATATATATATATATATATATATATATTTGGGAGTCACAAATATTCTTTGGAATACTTTAGTGTCGGTTGATTGAACATTTATATGTTATAAAAATTTGAATGACATGGGATGCATATTTATATACAAAGGAACACAGTGATAAAAAAATGATATGTAGGGGATTCCCACCTATTAGTTATTATTTATTTAAAAAAACCCTAATTATAATTATTTATCATCTGTCTCACTTAACTACAAGTATGTTAACTATCTAACTAAAAGTAGTTGAACTAATCAAAACTACTTTTGAGGAATAAAAGAAGAACTTGTGAAGGGAGAAAGGGGGAGAGAATATAGAGGCATAACTCTGATAAGGTTTTCTCTTACTCTAGAGTGAGATTACATTCATTTGTTTTATTCACTTCTGAATTACTTAAAGATTGTTTCTTGCTAATAGCAGGGTTTTACTGAAGGTGGAAATAATAAGGAATGAAAATCATATATTATTGACATGATTCCAAATGTAAATCACTTGTTTTGATAGCCTGTTCATTCTTATTTAACTTCTAAATTAATTTTTAGTACTTATTAGAATTTTTTGTGGAGTCAAGACAATGGCATAATTGTGGCTTGTTGATATAGTTTTATAGTCTTGATATTTACTTAGAAGACACCAATAGTATTTGTGTGATGTAACATTCCACCTCTGACTTATAAGTCTTACTTTGGTCCTTACCCACACAAGGGTATGAAGAGAAAGTACTTGGTTGTAATTCATAATTGAATTAATAAAATCTTTGTTGGTTTTCTATCTTAGTTTTGGACTTGATGTGTAAAGATTATTTCAGATTTCTCTTCTGATATTTTTCTGATATAAATATTTTAGTTACAAACATGTTTTATTTTTCTTTGATACAAAAACAAATGCATAAAAGTAGAATTATCCCCAAGTACATATTTCTTGAGGACTAATTGATATTTTTGTAAAGATTATAAACATAAGGTAATAATCCTGCATATCTTGCATTAGCTTAGCAAGATTCAAAAATGTTGTTATAAGGATATCCATTCCTTTTCATCAAAATTTATTTGGTGACCATACTGGGGAATTAATCCATAATTTTTTGGCATCTGCATTTTATTTTCTATATTTATTTTTCTCCTTTTTATTTTTTGATTTCATGAATTTGCATGTCGTATGACAACCCAACATTGGATATGGTTTAGATGATCATATTAGTATTTCTTTGACTTTGTTTAATCTGATTTTAGAAACTTCTCATGGTCATGAAGAACTTCATCATTCTTGGGAGGTCATTTCTAGAGACGTAAGAATTTATGAATAGTGGGAATCCCAACAAGGGAAATCTTGAAATCATCCACCTCAGTAAGAGGTTGTCATATGTCCTCTAGATCTCATTCTTCTCGAAGAACAAGAGGTCTATATTTCGAGTTCAATCCTCTATTTGAAGTTGGAAGAAGGAAAATTGTTTTAGAAAATCAACAACATAAGTTTCAAAGATTTTTATCTGACTCTTCTAGTTCATCAATTTCCTTAAATCCTATATCTTTCAATATGGAATATTTAGGTACTTCTCCTAGCAATAGTCCATATACTTCCCCCAAACCATCTCCTTCATCAATAATTGGAATTATTTTTAGTCATCACATCCTAGTTTAGTCCACAAAATATCTTTCCAAAGTGATCAAGAATTATGGTTTATTTTAGTTTGAAGAATATGCAACCACTAAACCATGGCATGCATCTTCACCCTTGAATGTTACACCAGCTACAAATCCCTTTCCAAATTTTAAGGATCATTTGCCTAAATTCTCAGGAAATGGCACCATTTCCACTAAAGAACATTTGATTTCATTTTCTAATCCATGTCATAACATAGGTGCAAATGATAATGACACTTGCATGCACTTACTTGACAATTCTTTAGAAGGGAAAGTTGTTGATTTCTTCAAATTACCTCCTAAAATATTTTCGACTTGGGATGAATTGACTTGCTGGTTTAAATCAACTTACAGGTAGCCTAAAAGCCCAACATATTTATTACGGGAATACAAAAACTTTTTTTTTAACAATGGTATAACAACCAAGTCTTTCAATCTCCGCTTCACCAAATCATACAATCAAATCCTTGAGTTCATGCAACCTCATAACCAAGCTGATTTTATTCAATACTATAATGCATTACCTTCTTCTTATCATCAAAGATTAGAAGAGAATAATGTAACAAATTTAGGGTCTGCACTTCAAACTCTTTTAGAGTATGAAGAACAATTGGAAAGAATAGGTATTCCCAAGGAATATTCTATAAAACAAACTAATATGTCTACAGTTTTTCATCTTGTTCAAGATATGAGAAATCGAATGATTGATTATGAGAGGAAAGGTGTCACCTCAACTTCCTCTTCTGTTGAGTCTTCTTCTCAAGTTTTTTTGAGAAATCATCCAACTAATTCTACATTTTTATATCAACCAAAGGCTATTCTCTCTAGGGCTTGGTGTAATTTTTGTGATGATAATCATGAGGAAAGTACTTGTGACGTTAAGAAAAGGCACAATAGAGAATATTTGGCCAAAAAAATGAAACATATGAAAGTAGGTGCATCTCTCTTGGACATGGTCATAGTTCTTGTACAACAAAAACATCTGACGAATTATATGGAGGGTAAAACTTATACAATATCTAGTTTATCTGAAAAACATGATGGAGATGATTCACATGTAAATAAGTTAGGAGTAAATAATTTCAGAAATTCTATTTGTATTTCTGTAAAAATAATGGATATGATAGCTCGTTGTTTCTTAATAGATGGGGGATCTGTCCCTAGCATAATTTCCAAGATTATTATGGAAGAGCTAGGACTCTCTTGTACAAATGAAAACGTGAGAAGTATGTTGTCCTATAATAATCAACAACAAACAATGATTGGTGAGATCAAGGATGTAACTCTAGGCCTTTGTGCCCATCCTGAAATTAGAAACACGTTGAACATTCAAGCAATTGATATGCTCGTCAATAATTATTCCATTATTTTGGGTAGAGATTGGTAGGCTTTAATAGGTGGTTATTTATCGTTATATGGTTCACACATGTCCATTCCCCAAAATTGAAAGAATATCATTGTTTTAAGGGAAGAACAAATTTCACCATATATTGAGAAAGTTCCTCAACCAAATGTTAATTTTATTGAGGAAGATATGGGTGTGTATTCTATTTTTTTATGAAGATGATGCTCCTATTGAATAGCTTCATGAGTGTGAAGATGGAATGTGGCATATTCACTTTGATGGTGCATGTTCAAGTGAAGGAAATGGACCAGGAATTGTATTCTATACCCATGTTGGTAAAATTCATAAATTTTCCTACAAACTTGAATTTTCCTGTACCAATAATGTTATTAAATTTGAAGCCTTGTTGTTAGGAATTGAAAATGCTTACAACCTAGGATGTGGTCATATTATTTTCTTCATAGATTCAAAACTTGTTGTCAATTTGGTAAGAAAAAATGGTAATCTTACTAACAAGTTGTTGCAAAGATACACCTAAGTTTTTTGGGATTTAATTCAAAATATTCTATATTTTAACACCACTCACATCAAAAGGGAATAAAATTCAATAGCCAATAAGATGATTGTTTTTTCAGACTATCCTACAAGGAAATTATTTCCTCAAAGACCCGATTGCATATTTTTGTCCTTATATCGACCTTATCGTCCTAATAATGTGGAATCGTGCTAGGTTTTCCCTAATGATGAAAACGTTTGTGCTTTTGTACAAAATGAGATGTATAAGCCCAAGGAAATAATTTTGCTTGAAGATAATAAATTCCTAAAGGCTTGAATCCTCTCAATATATCATTCTCAATGAGTGATGTTAGCAACAAAAAGAAAAATAAGGAAAAGGAGTCAAAGTGGACAATATGAGATACCATTCCTATGAACATTGGAACTCAAGAACAACCAAAAGTTTTAAAAATAGGAGCCCAATGTTCTGAAAATGAAAAGAAAAAATTCATGGATTTATTCCATGAGTTTAGAGATGTTTTTTCTTGGTCTTATGAGGATATTCATGGTTTTGATCCTAGTGTCCTCCAACATGCTATTCTGATTAAGGAAGAAGCAAACTTGCTAGGAAAAAGAAGAGGCCTATAAATATTTCTCTTGAAGCTACTATAAGAAAAGAAGTGGAAAAATTAATAAATGCCCATATAATCTTTCTGGTTAAATACTTTGAGTGGTTATCTAATATGGTTCCTGTGTAGAAAAAAATGGAGACGCTATTTTATATGTTTATTTCTATGCACTTAATAGAGCAAGCATTAAAGAAAACTTCCCCCTTCCTAATATGGAAATGATATTGCAACAAGTAGTAGAATCTCAGATGATGTCCCTTCTTGATGGTTTTTCTTGCTATAATCAAATTAGGGTCAAGAGGACAGACAAATAAAAAACCACTTTTACAACTCGATGGGGCACTTATGCGTCTGAATGAATGCCTTTTGGTTTAACTAATGCAGGTGCCACTTTCCATAGAGCTATGCAAATAACTTTCGACGATCTTATCGATAAGATAATTTTGATTTATCTTGATGACTTAATTGTTTATTCTAAAAACTGATCAGACCATTTTGATCATCTTACGCAAGTCTTTTTGTGTTGCCGAAAATTCGACATATCTTTAAATCCTTCAAAATATATTTTCGGTGTCACTCAAGGTAAGCTTCTTGGTCACATTATTTCTGATTTTGGAATCAGTATTGACCCTGAGAGGGTTACTACTGTTTTAAATCTTCAAGCCCCTACAGATAAAAAGGAAATCCAATATTTTATGGGTAGAATTAACTTTGTTAGAATATTTTTACTTAATTTCGTTGTAATGGTTAAGCCTATTCATAATATGTTGAAACAAGATAAATCTTTTTCCTGGACTGAGGATGTCATAAAATATTTTGTAGGAATAAAAAAAAACACTAATTTCTGCACAGGTTCTGGAAAAACCGGATTTTGATAAAAAAAAATCATTATTTATACAAATTCAATAGAAGAAGCAATCTGTGTTATTCTTCTGCAAAAAGATGATAAAAAAAATGAACAATTTATAGCTTACATGATCCAGAGCCTATCTGATGATGAAATCAAATATTCTCTTATTGAAAAATAGACATTTTCTCTTGTTAAGGCTATAAATAAATTTCACCACTTTATTCTTGGCAAGCAAACTCAGGTAAAAGTCCCTTTACCTACTATCAAGTTTTTTCCTTCACAAACTCACCTTTCTGGAAAACTTGCGCATTGGCTTGAAAAAACCCAATAACATGATTTTACGATCACAACTTTGAAAACTATCAAGGGATGAGACTTACCACTTCACTTAGCTCAACATCTTGAACCAAGTGATTCTTCTAAAATTGACAAAAATTCCTTATCAACATTGTTTTTTATTGAAAATCAGAATCTTGAATTTTGGTAACATACTCCCTTCAATTATGGTCTATAAGGTGATATTTTACAAAGGTATGAAGTTTCAATTTGTTTTACATCTCATACTAAATTTTTTCCATAAAATGGTTGTATTGGCTCTAGTTTGGCATTGTTGTTGCATAAATATTTTTCTTTCCCCTTTAATCATATCATTATAAAGAAAATAAAATAGTTTTTGTCTACAAAATATTGATGTTGACCTTTGATCACTTCCTCCATTATCTCACATTCCATTTCATTTTTATGACAAAAGAATCATTTCATTTACATTCTCTATTTACATACATTTAAGGTTCGAACCCAAAACCTCTGAAGCATGCTGAGAAATACCCATCATCTTTACACAATGTTAGCATGATTGATTTGTTCAAATAAATATTCACAATGTGGGTCGAGTGTAACATATATTTTTCACATAAGTGTTTATGGTTTCATTTTCTCTAAATATATAAATGTCTTCTCTTTCCCATAGGAAGAAAAATTACCGAATCGTGACATTGTTTTGACCCTGGGTATTAGCTGGGTTCTTAGTTGAACCAAAACTTTCTCTTTTAATTTTGTAAAGTTTGGTTGGGATATATTATAAAGACTAGTTTGAAGGTTAGATGGATTTGTTTAAAACGTATTGCATATGACATGTACTACGATACCTTCACTCGTCTCTTAGATCTTGTGTTTAATTTAAAAAATAGAAATTTTGTTATATCAGTTATGAATGGTTAATTTTTAGTTTGGAAATGTTTCTCTAACGTTTTACTAGAAAAAAAGAAGTCAGAATATGATAATGGGTAGCATGTTGAAGTTCATACAAAATGGAATGAAATTGTTATATAGGTATAGTTTCCTTCATCAATATCACTTTTCATTAATTATTCTTTGAATTCCCTATCATTTATTTTCCTTCACCATTTTAGTCATGCTTATATGATAAGAGAAAAATGTTTTGATATGGTCAGCATGGTAAAGAACAAAAGAAGAGATTATTTGTTTTTAACTGGAAGACACTTGTTATGGAACTTTAAATGAAAGATTGGATTTTTTTTTTTGAAAATTATTAGTGTACATGGATTGCAGACTTGATATCGAATGTGGTTGACGAAAAATGTGCTTATTTCCTTGATTCACTTCATCCCTTTTCCATTTCCAATTTATGTTTCATGGTTGTGTCATGTCGGAGCCAGTTTAATTATTTAGATAAATTGTATTAGATGTTTTATGTTATTGTTTATGTATACTTATGCTAATTGGATTATCATGGTTATAGATGATATTTTTTAGTAGAGGCAATTATGGTAGAGGAAATAAAGAAAGGAGGCCAAATAATTTTTGGCAAAAAGGAAAAAAAAATGTTATGATTCTCCATTCATTTTGATTCGGACTCTGAAGAGTTAAATCAACTTTTAAAGACAGGTTTCTTGAACCTAGTTGGGAAAATAGATTTTTGACCTCCTCCTTCACATGATAGACCACCATTGCATCCTCATCCTAATATTTCTGGCATACTAGTGCAACCACATTTATCCTTGCCACTAGAATCTCTAGTCAATGATGGTTCGAATGATGTTGTGCATACTCCCCAAACTCATTTTGACAGATGTCCCATAGTATATTTACCATTACCTCCTCCTCTTCTTAAGAAACCATCTCAACACATCGCATCAATGACATCACATGCTCATTCAACTCATCCCTTAAAAATACTTAAGTATCTTTCTCAAGAACCTAAACCTAGTAAAGGAAAACATTTGTCCAATTATGCTAAGTTTGACCAATCTGAGACATCCTCACGCTCAGTCACATCCCATTCTAAGCACCCGAGGCATGAAGACATACATATCTATTTTGGACACATGCACCTAGAGGCATCATCAGTCAAAGGTAAAATTCCTATACAGGTAGATTCATAGATGCCCAAAGTGACATAATCTTAAGATAGCCAACATAGGTAGACTGTCTCACATAAGAAATGTAATTTTTTATTTTATCATGATATTTATTTTTATTTGACAGTTGGGACAAACTTCACTTATTTTTGGACATGAGATATTTTGAACAACAATTATTTTTGGACAACACAATGACTTAT
>ML784181.1:193939-215909 GCA_009831015.1 Picea engelmannii
ATATATATATATTCGGTATTTGGGAGTCACAAGTATTCTTTGGAATAGTTTATTGTGGGCTGATTGGATATTTATATCTTATAAAAATATAGGGATGAATATTTCCAATTTAGTTTACCTATGTGTAATGTCTATTTGAAGGGGGTGTAACAAATGTACTATAGGGAGAAAGAGAGTAGAAATCCTACTCCTATCCTACTAGCAACTCCCTCTGCATGACAGGATGGATAATTCATGTGCTCACCTAGGAGGTTATAGATCATCGTGAGGTGAGGCCATGGATTCGGTCACTAATGAGGTTTAGTTGAGGGGTTTCGCAATAAGGATGGAGTCATTATTCCTTAGTGACCATTATTTTCTCACCAAGATTAAATGATATCGAGTTAAAAACATCTCACTCGTGTTACATATGTTCCCCCTCTATCAAAATATGTGCACTAGAAGGGTTGGAGTGAACATGGCCTTGCCCTTGGTACTAGTTGAGATAGGTTGGAGTGGTGATGGTCTCACCTTTGATAATGATATTGATTGATATTTACTACTCTAAGTTTAGCATTATTTACATGCATGACATTTATAAATAATATTTTAAATAATAAAAGTGCATTTATGAAATTATTAGATCATGTAGATAGAAGGTACCCATTGAAATAGAAGGGACATATATGGGAAAATAGAGTTGACTTTACTTTGAAATAAAAAAAAATGGAAAATATGCACTAGGACCATGTGAACAATAGAAGTTATTTACTGTCTATTTTAGAAGGTTTGTTTAATAAACAATGGTAATATTATGTGTACACACATGTGTGAATTTGAAAATATATGAAGGAAAGTAGATGAATAAAAATTGGGAATTCAGTTGGGAGGTGGTTTAATAATATGCACTTATGTTAATTAAAAATTAAAGATTGTGCATGGAGAGACATGTGGCTAGGTAAATAATAGGCATATTAGTGAACTAAAAATTATGAATTGTCCATGGGAATCCATGTGGAATATTTCACTACTACTATAATAGACGAGGAAGGTTGGTCATAAGGGGCACCTAATGCATTCTAATGTTAGATGGATGTGGTAATGTGAAAAATTTCATGGATAAATTTGTGAATAGTTTGGTTTTATTGTGATAAAGTATTGACCAGTTTTGGTTTTATTTGTGTAACATCTCTCTCTACTGAGCACACTTTTATTGATTTATTATTTGAGTACGCTTGCATGCAAGTGATCCGATTATGGTATATTATGATTTCGTTTCGGTCATGTAACATCCCGCTCTTGCATGCACTGAGCAAACTTATTCTTTGAGGACACTTGCTTGCAAGTGATCCGGATTATTATACTATTGGGCATTTGATTATGAGGTGTTATGGATTGATGACATGTTATTTTGATGTATTCACATAGACAGGTGTTATTGACTCAGTTTTCTTGAGTGCAGGATTTTGGACCTCGAGGATGCAGAGGCATCGATGAAACCCCTTGGACTTTGGATTGATTCAGGGAGTGGACTATTGGGGGTTTGATTGTATTATATATGACATTTGTGCATCTGATTAGATGATATGATTATGGATATTATTTCTGACATGATTCGTTGATGATGCAGGCTGATGATAGCTTTTCGACCAGACTCGCATGTGGAGTAGAGGGGTCATGCATGACTACCAGAGATGTTGAGGGAGAGGTGTGGACAACAACCCTACCACAACCTACTAGTAATCCCGTCGTGGCTCGAACTGTAGGTTAACGACTACCTAGTTCGAGAAGAACCATGATGTCGTGAGGGAAGACTACGACAATTGCTCACGATGATTCTAAGGGGTGCGGAATAAGGCAGGGGCCTTATTCCTTAGAGGCCCTTAGTCTCCCACAAGATCACTTGGCGGAGTATTGACTCTAGGGTTTTTTTATGTCTACCAAGTCATTCAAGAGGTGAGTGGCACCCTTGGATCATGTAGTGCGTCCTGAAGGGAATGTCACGCAAGAAAAACAGAATGAGGCGAGTGGCAACCTTGGAGCATGTAGTGTGTCCTGAAGGGCACGTCATGCAAGGGAAACCAAAGGAGGCGAGTGGAACCCTTGGATCACCTAGTGCGTCCTAAAGGGCACGTCACATTGTTAAATAATAAATGAATAAACCTAGATGGACTTAGAATGAATAACATGATAAGAAATATTTAAAAACAATTTCCCTAATAAAATGTCGCCCAGCCTCGAATATTAAAATCTAGGTCTAAGTGATACTGGTGATAAAAATATATATTTATATAAAAATAAAAATAAAAATAAATAAACAATAATAATAATCATCATTAATCATGTGACGAGAAGGGGGTAAGTGATTCAATTAACTTATAAAAATATTTTGGGGGATAAAATTTAAAAAGGGCGAAAAAGGGGAAATAATTGTTTTGTTACATATGTTAATTAAAATTTATTAATTAAAAAGAAAAAGGAGAAAAAGGTAATTTTATGCACATGCCAATTTGAGTTTTAAATGAAAAGGGAAAGAGGGAAAATTAAAATATTTAGGAAACTAGGAAAAAGTTGAAAACATAAAAAGAAAGGGGAAACCAAAGGAAAAAGTAGAAAGACTAACTTAGTAAGGTATCTAGCATTTAAGAACTTTCTAAATCAAACTCAACTAGTAAATTAGTAAGGGGGTAAGTCATTAAAATGTGTAAGGGAATATGGGGACACCTAGGAGCGATTCTAGGAATACTTTTAGGTGGGTGAGGAAAATATGAGTAATTAATTAATTAATGAAATAAATTTATGGTGCAATGAAGCGGATGGGTGACACATGTACGGGGGAGGATTTTTATGAATTAAATTATTCAACAATAAATTAAATGGGATTTTGGGAAAGTAAATGACTTAGAAACTCTATATAAAGGAGGGAGGAGAAGGATGATGGATCTCTTCTGTTATGCGTAATGTTACGCTGCATAATTTTGGACTCGACTAACTTAGCTTGTGGGATTTGGGATATCCAACTCGGTTAGGAGTGGTAGCTTGGCCTTGTGAGGCAAGATGGGAGATATATGTTCTCTGGTTCAATGTGCATGGCCCCTTTGCGGCTCAGGGGGATAAGGGGGAAGAAGAGTACCCCTAGCGTTGGATGGGAGGTACCGGTGAAGTCTCATCGATCGGCAAGCGGGTGCTACATGGAGTGCGCGGGACAATGACTCAGAGCAGACGACTTGGGCTATGGTACACATGCCCTTATTATTCATGGTAGACTATTATGACTTTACGCTTTAATTTCTATAATTTTACTGTGTAAAGAAGGTGTTTGACTTATCATTTTAATTGAGAACTTAAATTTCCCCCTTACCCTTAAGCTCTATGCTTGACTTGTATAACAGGTATAGGCGTACAACGATCTAATTATATATATATATATATATATATTATTTTGGTATAGCCTGGTGATGTAGCAGCGATTTATTTACATGGCGGTGTGTTTGTTCAGCGATTCCGATGGTGGGAACTCAACATTTTTTTTATTTTTTTACTTTGATGAACCCAATGGACTTGATACCAACTTAGCGATTCTGATGATGAGAACTCAACATTTATTTATTTATTTTTATGAACGCACGAACTAGATGATTAAACTAAATGAATTGATGGTAAAACTCAGTAAATTTCTCATGGATGAACCCAACGATTTGATGATAAAACTCAGTGATTTTTCCAATGCTAAATCTCAACGAATTTATACTATAAGGCCAACGATTTTGTACATTGAATGGAGGGAAGAATGATTACGTGCAACAAAAAAGTTACTGTGTATATAGTGAATGGACAACAGTTTATTATTGGACAATGATTTACTTCCTATATTGGATTTTTGGATTTTCTGTGATATACGCTCAGTGAAGGACAAAGTCATTGTCCTCTCATTGATTATGCACAACGTTTGGGTATCTTTATGCAGTGTATAGCGTTTGATAATCAGATAATTTGAGGGAATGTTGAATAGAATGATTGTGACAACATTCTTATCACCATATGTTATTGTTATATTCCTCTGACAATGAGTTTGTAAACGTGCTTTGACAACATTTTTATTTTCCTAAATTCTGGAAATTACACAACTATCTAATTTTCTTATAGTTGATAGCGAGTATAGATTTTCTTTAATGTTATTGGCACTCTAGATATCGACATTCTTAAATGATAACATGACAACGAATTCATAGATGGAAACCTTGATAGTGATATGGGTTAAAAAGGGCAACGTTATAATTGATCATTAACTCATAGCTTTTACCCTAAACCACCACAATCAAAGTTTATTGGAATAGTTGATATGTGGTTATTCTTATAGGTTCAGATTTTAAAGATTAGTGATTTGGGGTCATGCGTCAAGGTCAAGTATGTACTAGAATTATGGAGTTAGATAATTTGCGAACGAACCTAATTAATTGAAGGGCCTTATGATATCGTGTAATTATTCATCCTCACCTCCTTGATTTGTGTTGTTTATTTGTTAATGATATTTCATTAGTGTTTAAAATTCACTTGGAGATCGATGGATTAGGGGATGGGTCCAACCTTAATAGATAAATTGGGAAGTGTGATTCACACGAAATCTCCTTGGGATATCTAATTTTAATAATAACAATTTAGATAAATCAACAAGGGTTGATTTAGTTATTTAAATATTTATAATAATTAAATAGCATTAATTTTATTCCTAACACTAAATGCCTGTACTTATATAAAGATTGTTCCAGGTACCTGATGGTGCCTTGTCTAATAATTAGGGTCAATTGCATCATGTCCAGATCTTTGTTTATGCAATGGTGTAGCCTTGTGCCTCAAGGCGAATTGATTTAGTGGTTGGTCGTCATTGTTCCACCACACAGGTTTCCCTTGTAGGAACCAAACATTCTTCAGATAGCTGCACAACTTTCTTGAATGACGTCACCTCGTGTCATGTTGACTTGTTTCTTAGGGGTGTAGTCTTCTTGACAATGGTTGGGCTCCTAGCATGCTAGATTTTCTTGATTCCTTGGTCCCATTAGGTGGTGTTGTGCCAAGGTTATTGATGTGTCTATCATCTGGGGATGGCATGATTCTTGATGAGGGGATGATGACGTGCCATGTGGGATAGTGGTGAATGATAACTTGGATGGATTTGGTGCCTTCCGTGTGAGTGTTGTTGAGCATTGTAAGTTTTCTTTTGGCGCATGGTTTTAACATGTTCATGCGTTGGGTTCATGCGCCTTGAGGTTCTAGTCTTTGGTCGTCAAGGTCATTGTGTCGGGAGGGGGATGTTGTCCCTCAACTTGTAGGCATGGTCTTGTTTGCATCAGATGGGTAGTCATCTCTCCTTATTGTTCTACGTATGTTTCACCCAATTTCTCTTGTGCCAGTGCATGGAGTCATATTTGTCTGTTTCCTATTATGTGGGCATGGTGCTCACCGTCAGATGTGGTGTTTAGTTGTAATCATTTTTTTCATCCTGTTTTTAAAAAAAAAATATGCACCTTCTGCTTCACTCGTAGTCGTAACGAAGGGGTTGTTACATATGGTGTCAAAGCCAGTTCAACCTTGTGACTATGGATCACCAGGCTTCCCACTGCAGTAAACCCGTGAGTATTAATTGTTGTGTTAATTAAAAACCTTAACGTGTCCATGTGGTGATAGCATTTAGAGGACGCCTCATAGGTTCCCAATGTGGTGTCATGGAAGGAGGTGCGACACCTCCAGAAGTTCTTGCACCCTCGGATTCGAACCCCCAAGGTGAAGAATGAGTCCTTGGGCTGGATTCGCTTGTTGTAAGGGATGATGATGGTTTGACAAGGCCCTCCCAGGTACTGTCAAGGGGGCCTTGATTCACCATCAGTACTAAGATGAGGCTAGGGAACCTGTACCCTTGATGGTCCACAACATGCCCTAGCTAGTACCATTAGCATCCACCGAGAACTCGAGAGAGTTGAGTTCTCGATTCCACAAGTGTCACAGATAGTTGTAGAGAAAGTTGTTGTGCCTCACGCTTCACAATTATGACCTCCATCATGAAGGTCCACATGGTGGTATTTCAAATAAAGGGGGGCACTCTTCTATGGTGGAAGATGCTCCTGCCACATTTGAACATGGTCGTCGACGATGTGTCATGGGAACTGTTCGAGGAATGGTTCTAGGAGAGGTATATTTCTGAGGAATTCGTTGGGCATCAGCTCAATGAGTTCGACGCCTTGCAACAAGGAAACCACATGGTACCTAAGTTTGAGGCCCGTTTTGGAGCTACTTCAACATGCTCCGCACCAAATTACCCAGAAAATTAAGGTCAAGAAGTTTGAGTTTGGCCTTATTGTTAGAATTCAGCTTCTACTTCGAGTACCAGGAATACGAGACCAAAGAAAGTGTGTTGGATTGTGGAGAGCCACATTACCAGCATTACTTCCTAGAGGAAGGGGCCAGAACATCTGGATCAGTCGGACCCACTACCGTGGGAGTTTTGGGCAAGGCCCATCGGATTCTTGCAGTGGTGAATAACCGACAGGAAGAGCACCAATCGACTGCGCTTGGGATGTCAAGTATCATTGCTGACTAGAACTTAGTTTTGGATAGATCTCGTTGCTACCGAGAGTTTCATTTCTGGTGCAATGCTAAAAAGGATTTAGTTAAATCCAGTCGAACAAGATGAGTTTAGCTTTGTAGATATGGATTCAGAAGCCAAATAGAAGGTTGGAGGAAAGGTTACAGGTTGTACCCTTAACCTAGGAGAGTTTTTCACCAAGGCCAACCTGTACGTCACAATCTTAGGACCTCATGATGTTGTGATCGGTATGGACTAGATGGAATCGCATGAGGCGATACTCAACTGTAAGACAAAATGATTGAGCTTGGTCGATGATGAGGGACAGAGATGTGTGATTATAGGAAGGAACTGGGGAATTTCCCCGAGGTTTATCTCTTCCTTGCAGTTACAAAAGAGCATGCACAAAGGATGTAATCTTTATGCGATCCTTGCGTTAAATGAAAAAGAATTGCAGAAGGCCTAGAACACCTTCCGGTGGTGAGAGAGTTTGTGTATGTCTTCCCAGAGGAGTTACCTGGGATTCCACTGGAGAGGGAATTGGAGTTTACCATAGACATGAAACCGAGGACTGAACCGATAGCAAGAACACCTTATCGGATGTCGACCCCGGACTTACAAGAGTTGAGAATGTAACTGAAGGAGTTGTTGGATCTGGGACTTATACGTATGAGTGTGTCACCATGGGGTGCACCTATTATTTTTATATGAAATAAGGATGGGTCGTGGAGACTCTGCATTGACTACCATAAATTGAACAAGGCCCAACAATCAAGATATTTGTTGCTGAGGATTGATGATATGTTTGATCAGATTAAGGGTGCTACAATGTTTTCAAAGATCGATTTGCGATCAGGGTATCACTAGTTATAGATCAAGGAGGATGACGTCCCTAAGACCACCTTTAATATGAGGTTTGGACATTACGAGTTCATTTTTTTACCATTTTCACTGAGAAATGCCCCAGGGGTATTTATGAGTTTGATGAATGGGGTGTTCTGCGAGTACTTGGACAAGTTCGTCCAAGTATTCATTGAAGATATTTTGATTTACTCTCGGATGGTGGAGGAGCATGACCAACACTTGCACTTGGTACTACAGTGTCTGTGAGAGCTCAAATTGTATGGGAAATTGTCCAAATGCTTGTTTTATCAATCAAAGATTCACTACTTAGGGCATGTCATCTCCGACGAAGGTATCACCATGGATCCAACAAAGGATGAGGCTATTATGGAATGGCCTACGCTGACGAATGTCTTGGAAGTGCGTAGCTTAATGGGTTTAGCAGGATACTATCGACGGTTCATCAAGGAATTTTTGAAGATAGAAAATCCGATCATGGAGTTGCAAAAGAAGAACAAGAAGTTTGTTTGGACCGATAAATGTGTGGAAGATTTTCGGAGGCTCAAAGAGATGTTGAAAATGACATCGATACTAAAGGTACCTGACATGGATGTGGAATTCTTGGTACGCACTGACACATCCAAGGAAGTCTTAGGCGGAGTCTTGATGCAATATGGTTGAGTGATTGCTTACATATCGAGGAAACTGAGAAGGCATGAGGAGAACTATGAGACAAATGATTTGGAGTTGTTAGCCATTGTATATTCCTTGAAGGTTTGGAGACACTACATTGTTGGACGAATATTTGAACTAAAGACGAACCACTGTGGACTACATCACATCTTTACGCAAAGTGACTTGAACGCGCGACAACGACGTTGGTCAGAATTACTTAGCGAGTACGATTTCGAGATTTCTTACATAAAAGGAACAATGAACTGAGTGGCAGATGCATTGAGTCGGATATCACGTATATTTTCGGTGTTTCCTCTTCAAACGAATCTATGTGAAAATATTATAACTTTACAACGTGACGATGACTGGTAGAAAGAGGTCGATGATTTTATCGGACAAAACAGAATGATGTTACCAAGATTTGAAGGATTTACGTTTGACGACGATGGATTATTGAGGTTTAAAAATAGGATTTATGTACCACCGAATGACGAGTTGAGGAGCTTGATCCTAAACGAGGCTCATAGAGCAATATACATGGTTCACCCGGGAGTCACGAAGATGAGGGCGGACCTTAAAGCCTTATTCTTATGGAAAGGTATGAAGGAAAACATAGTCAACTATGTGGAAAAATGTCTAGAATATCAGCAGGTATAGGCATAACATAGACATCCAGTAGGATTACGACAGACACACGCTATTCTGAAATCGAAATGGGAGGTTATTTCGATGGATTTGATTATTGAATTGCCACTGACGGCAAGGAGACATGACTCGATTTTAGTAGTAGTCAACACTTTGATGAAGAGTGCTCATTTTATTCCTGTACGTATGATGTATCAGGAACCTGACATAGCTAGAGTTTTCTTCAGTGATATTATGAAGTTGCATGGCATGCCTAAGAGGATTATATCCGATCGAGCATCAGTGTTTACTGGACGATTTTGGACTAGTTTCCAAGAGGCCTTGGGAACCCAACTTAACTTTAGTACTGCGTATCACCCGGATACTGACGGGCAGATCGAACGAACAAACCAGACCTTGAAAGACATCTTGTGCATGTACATGATGGACCAACAAAAGAATTGGGAAGAATTCTTTCCACTAGTGGAATTTGCTTATAACAACAGTTTCCAAAGCACCATTAAGATGGTGCCTTTCGAGTTTCTTTACGGGCGACCATGTCAGACACCTTTGAGCTGGAATAGGCTTGAGGATAGGGTCCTGGTGGGACTGGAAGCAATCCAAGAAATGGAATATTAAATGCAAACTATAAGACAAAGGATAAAGAAAATGCGAGATCGACAAAAGAGTTGATGCACGTCGTGTCGACCATAATTACGATGTGGCGATTGAGTATTCTTGCAGCTGAAACTGCATAAGAGTTTGATCAAATTGGGAAAATGGGCTAAACTATCTCCTAGGTTCATGGTAACCTACGAGATTGTGGAAAGGAGAGGCCCATGGCCTACTGACTAGCCTTTCCTGATTCTTGAGGTGTATGCACGATGTATTTCACGTCTTCGTTTGAGACATTATGATTAGTGATCCTACAAATGTTTTTACTTGAGCACCTGGCGGGTGTCGGATGAGGGTGCGCCCATGGCTGAGATGATCCTCATCATGGATCATCGCATTCAACAGCTACAACGTCAAATAGTAGATCAGGTCAAGGTCCAGTGGGACAACTATAGTCCACACTCGGTGACCTGGGAAGACACATATGATATGAGCCAACAGTTTCCATTTTTGTTTGATAGATAGAATTATGATACTATGATACACATTATTGTGGCACTTATATACTATGAAACTTTGGGACGAAGTTTAGACGAAGAGGGGTTGTATGTAACATCTCGCTCTTGCGCGCACTAAGAAAACTTATTCTTTGAGGACACTTACTTGCAAGTGATCCATATTATTATACTATTGGGCATTTGATTATGATTATGAGGCATTATGGATTGATGACATGTTATTTTGTTGTATTGACATAGACAGGTGCTATTGACTCAGTTCTCCTGAGTGTGCAGGATTTTGGACCTAGAGGATGCAGAGGCATCGATGAAATCCCTTGGAATCTGGATCGAGTCAGGGAATGGACTATTGGGGGTTTGATTGTAGTATATATGACATTTTTTCATCTGATTAGATGATATGACTATGGATATTATTTCTGACATGATTCGTTGATGATGCAGGTTGACGATAGCTTGTCGACCAGACTCACATGTGGAGTAGAGGGGTCACGCATGACTACTAGAGACGTTGAGGGAGAGGTGTGGACAACATCCCTACCACAACCCACTAGTACTCTCATCGTGGCTCAAACTGTAGGTTAACGACTACCTAGTTCGAGAAGACCCACAATGTCGTGAGGGAAGACTATGATAGTCGCTCATGATGATTCTAAAGGGCATGCAATAAGGCAGGGGCCTTATTCCTTAGAGGCCCTTAGTCTCCCACAAGATCACCTGGCGGAGTATTGACTTCAGGGGTTTTTTATGTCTACCAAGTCAATCAAGAGGCGAGTGGCACCCTTGGAGCATGTAGTGCATCCTGAAGGGCACGTCGCACAATAAAAACAGAAAGAGGCATTTGGCACCCTTGGAGAACATAGTGCGTCTTGAAGGGCATGTCGCACAAGGGAAACAAAAGGAGGCAAGTGGCACCCTTGGAGCACCTAGTGCATCCTGAAGGGCATGTCACGTTGTTAAATAATAAATGAATAAACCTAGATGGCCTTAGAAATAATAACATGATAAGAAAGATTTAAAAACAATTTCCCAAATAAAATGTCTCCCAACCTTGAAAATTAGAATCTAGGTCTAAGTGATACTGGTGATAAAAATATATATTTATATTAAAAAAAAACAAAAAAAAAACAATAATAATAATCATCATTAATCATGCGACAAGAAGGGGGTAAGCGATTCAATTAACTTGTAATAATCTTTTGGGGGATACAATTTAAAAAGGGGGGGAAAGGGGAAATAATTGTTTTGTTACATATGCTAATTAAAATTTATTAATTAAAAAGAAAAAGGGGAAAAAAGTAATTTTTTGCACATGCCAATTTGAGTTTTAAATGAAAAGGGAAAGAGGGAAAAATAAAAGATTTAGGAAACTAGGAAAAAGCAGCAAACATAAAAATAAAGGGGAAACACAAGGAAAAAGCAGAAAGACTAACTTAGTAAGGTATCTAGCATTTAAGAACTTTCTAAATCAAACTCAACTAGCAAATTAGTAAGGGGGTAAGTCATTAAAATGTGTAAGGGAATATGGGGACACCTAGGAGCGATTCTAGGAATGCTTTTAGGTGGGTGAGGGAAATATTAGTAATTAATTAATTAATGAAATAAATTTATGGTGCAATGAAGCGGATCGGTGACACATGTATGAGGGAGGATTTTTATGAATTAAGTTATTCAACAATAAATTAAATGGGATTTTGGGAAATTAAATGACTTAGAAACTCTATGTAAAGGAGGGAGGAGAAGGATGATGGATCTCTTTCATTATGCGTAATGTTACGTTGCAGAATTTTGGACTCGACTGACTTAGCTTGTGGGAGTTGGGATACCCAGCTCGGTGAGGAGTGGTAGCTCAGCCTTGCGAGGCAATATGGGAGCTAGATGTTCTCTAGTTCAGTGTGTGTGGCCCCTTTGTGGCTCGGGGGGATAAGGGGGAAGAATATTACCCTTAGTGTTGGCTGGGAGGTACTGATGAAGTCTCATCGATCGACAAGCGGGAGATGCACAGAGTGCACGGGACAATGTCTTAGACCAGACGACTTGGGCTATGGTACGCACACCCTTATTCTGCATGGTAGACTATTATGACTTTATTCTTTCATTTATGTAATTTTACTGTGTAAAGAAGGTGTTTAACTTAGCATTTTAATTGAGAACTTAAGTTTCCCCCATAGCCTTAAGCTCGTTGCTTGACTTGTTTCCCGTGGCATTCGATCCCTGAATGCTGTGACAATCTTGTTGGTTTTAATTGATTTTTATGAATAGTTTATGCCTGGTCTTCGTTCTCATCCCTAGTTTGTCAGTCCACACCTTAGCAGTCGGTTAGGAGCTGAATCGATGGTCTTCACTTTGGTGCACAACGATCTATATATTCTAATGCCCTGCTTTTATGTGTGTGGATGATGAGCGAAGGATGGTTTTGCCTAGTTGTCTACCCTGTTGAGTGTTATTGGTTGATTGATTGTCTGGCGCCTTATTGTGTTGGAGTATCTCTACTTCTTGATTGATTAAAGCTCTGATTTCCTCTGCGTTTTTCATTTTTCATTGTCGAAGTTGATAAACCTCTGAGTCTTGAATGTTGACCCCTGTATTTTCTGGTGGATGTTTGCCTCCAGAATTCATATATAATTACGATAGCATTAGCACTTAGTTATTCTGTGATTTTTATGTAATTATGCGAGCGTTATCCTTTGTGTGCCTTGCGTTTACGTATATATTGACTGCATCAATTGGTGTATCTTACAGACAACATAATTATTCCAGCGAAATCCCTAAACTCTACTTTATTGTGTAAAGACATTGTTTTCCTATAGGCAACACTTGATTTATGTAGACAACGATTTATGTGTTGGACAATAACCTGTATTAATATATAGCTTGTAATGGACCATGACCTATAATAATGGATAACTATTAGTTTTGTTGAAAGTAAAAGATTGACAACGATTTTGGATAACAGGTATAGGCGTACAACCATCTAATTATTTAGATATATATATTTTGTTTTGGTATAAACCGATGTTGTAGCAGCGATTTATTTACATGGCGGTGTGTTTGTTCAACGATTTTGATGGTGGGAACTCAACATTTTTTTATTTTTTTATTTTGATGAACCCAACGGACTTGATACCAACTCAGCGATTCTGATGATGAGAACTCAACATTTTTTAATTTATTTTCATGGACGCATGAACTGGATGATTAAACTAAACAAATTGATGGTAAAACTTAGTAAATTTCTTATGGATGAACCCAACGATTTGATGACAAAACTCAGTGATTTTTCCAATGCTAAATCTCAGCGAATTTATACTATAAGGCCAACGATTTTGTACATTGAATGGAGGGAAGAATGATTACGTGCAACGAAAAAGTTACTGTGTATATAGTGAATGGACAACAGTTTATTATTGGACATCGATTTACTTCCTATATTGTGTTTTTGTATTTTCTGTGATATACGCTCGGTGAAGGACAGATTCATTGTCCTCTCATTGATTATGCACAACGTTTGGGTATCTTTATGCAGTGTATAACATTTGATAATCAGATAATTTGAGGGAATGTTGAATAGAACGATTGTGACAACGTTCTTATCACCATATGTTATTATTATATTCCTCTGACAATGAGTTTTAAACGTGGTTTGACAATGTTTTTATTTTCTTAAATTGTGGAAATTACAGAGCTATCTAATTTTCTTATAGTTGACAACGATTCTAGATTTTCTTTAATGTTATTGGAATTCTAGATATCGACATTCTTAAATGTTAACATGACAGGGAATTCATAGATGGAAACCTTGATAGTGATATGGGTTAAAAATGGCAATGTTATAATTGATCACTAACTCATAGCTTTTACCCTAAATCACTGAAATCAAAGTTTATTGGAATAGTTGATATGTGGTTATTCTGATGGGTTCATATTTTAAAGATTAGAGATTCAAGATCATGCGTCAAGGTCAAGTATGTACCAGAATTATGGATTTAGATAATTTTTGAATGAACCTAATTAATTGAAGGGCCTTATGATATCGTGTAATTATTCATCCTCGCCTCCTTGATTTGTGTTGTTTATTTGTTAATGATATTTCGTTAGTGTTGAAAATTCACTTGGAGATCGATGGATTAGGGGATGGGTCCAACCTTAATAGATAAATTGGGAAGTGTAATTCACACAAAATCTCCTTGGGATATCTAATTTTAATAATAACAATTTAGATAAATCAACAAGGGTTGATTTAGTTATTTAAATATATATAATAATTAAATAGCGTTAATTTTATTCCTAACACTCAATGCCTGTACTTATATAAAGACTTATCCAGGTACCTGATGGTGCCTTGTCTAATAATTAGGGTCAATTGCATCATGTCCAGATCTTTGTTGATGCAATGGCATAGCCTTGTGCCTCAAGGCGAATTGATTTAGTGGTTGGTCGTAGTTTTTCCACCACACAAGTTTCCCTTGTAGGAACCAAACATTCTTCGGATAGCTGCGCAACTTTGTTGAATGATGTCACCTCACGTCATGTTGACTTGTTGGTTAGGGGTGTGGGTGTAGTCTTCTTGACATTGGTTGGGTTCCTATCATGTTGGATTTTATTGAGTACTTGGTCCCGTTAGGTGGTGTTGTGCCTAGGTTATTGACATGTCTATCACCTGGGAACGACATGATTCCTGATGAGGGAATCATGGCACACCCTATGGGATAGCAGTGAATGATAACTTGGCCAGATTCGGTGCCTTCCATGTGAGTATTGTTGAGTGTTGTAAGTTTTCTTTTGGCGCATGGGTTGAACGTCTTCATGTGTTGGGTTCGCGCGCCTTGATGCTCTAGTCTTTGGTCGTCAAGGTCATTGTGTCGGGAGGGGGATGTTGTCCCTCAGATTGTAGGCGTGGTATTGTTTGCATCGGATGGGTAGTCGTCTCTCCTTGTTGTTCTACGTATGTTTTTCCCAGTTGCTCTTGTGCCAGTCCATGGATTCATAGTTTTGTATGTTGCCTTTTCTATGGGCATGGTGCTCGCCGTCAGATGTGGTGTTTAGCTATAATCATTGTTGTTGTCCTGTTTTTAAAAAAAAAATTGCACCTTCTGCTTCGCTCATAGTCATAACGAAGGGGTTGTTACAGGTCATGTGTTATATATGTTGTTGATGATGATGATGTATTGTAACTTATTGTTAATCTGATGTATATATATTGGCAGATTCTATTGACGAGTTATATTGAGTGTGCAGGGCACATGGCAGGTTACAGATGTTGATGGCATCAATGGACTTCCTTAATCTCTAGACTAAGTAAGGAAGTGGATTGTATTTCAATTTAGAATTTCATTTCCGCACTTGTGAAATATGATTGATTATAGTATGATTATGAATATGGATTATTGATAGTGTTTTTATCAGCGAATGCAGGCTTGACGATGCTTGCTAATATGACTCACATAAGAAGTAGAGGGGCCATGCACAAAAGCCAGACATTGAGGGAGAGGTGTGGCACCATCCCTGTCAGAGCCTACTACCACTTCATCATGGCCAGAACTATAAGTTAACAATTACCTAGTTTGAGTGGTCCACAATGTCGTGAGGGAAAACTGAGACAGTTGCTCACGAAAATTTCTAAGGGGTGTGTAATAAGGCAGAGTCCTTATTCCTTGGAATCCCCTAGTCTCTCACAACGTTGATAGAATGGATTTTTTACTCTAAAGGGTCGAAAAAACTTCCAAAACAAGTCAAATGCGAGTGGCACCCTTGGAGCACGGAGGTGCGTCTTGAAGGGTACGTCCCACAATTGAAACTTGAGTCAATAAACCTAGGTGGCCTAGAAAACATTGGAATGATTAGACCTTGTTAGAATAAAGTATTTATGAAACAATAAATTGTTAATTAAGTTCTAACAAAAGTTTAAGACTAAGTGTTAGTCCCTAAAGTTGGACTTGACTATGAGAGGGCAAGCTAGGGCATCATCAAGTTATTGAAATGGTATTTTATAAAGTTTTTGAATAGGATTTAGAAATGGTTGAAGGTTGGTTCAAATATATAATAAGGATATAGGGATCAATGTACAAAGGAAAATAAATATCTCACTAGCTTAGTAAATGACAGACAATTTGATAAATCAGATGGTAAAAAGTAAATGAAGAAATAAATATATATGAGGATTCAGTTTGTCCACTCACACATAGATTTCTCATTCCCAAATATCATTAAGAAATAAGAACATGGTACTTCAAAGAAACTCTTAGTTATGAACAATTTAAACAACAAAATTTTCATTGTATTACTCACAACAAAGATATGATATGCTTAGCAATAGATAAAAATGCATCCAAGTAAGAAGAAGAAGAAGATAATAACATGAAAAGAATTTATGACCATCAAAATGACTTTTCCATTTAGTGTCAATATGAAAATATTGTCTTTGCCTCACAGAGGAGTCTTTACAAAAAATAACCCTTGATTCCCCAACATATCCCATCTTTTAGTCCTTTCAATGTATTTTTAAACACAAAAATTATTCCTGAAGATCCTATTTTTCAGATTACGGTTTTAGATAGGATACTATCAAATGGATATTTTCTAGGAGAGAAATCTTCATACGAATATTTCTAATGCCTATAATGTAGTCTTCCTTAACAACTAATTCGAATATAAACTAGATGATAGTGTGATGAAGCTTTCCAAATCTCACAAAAAGAGGAATAAAATTGTTGTTAAGTTGGTTCACCTAAGATGCAAAAACTTCTATTTGAGTAGAATACTATTAACCAAAAATGCTCAGCCTCATTATCTTGGTAATAGCCTCAAGCAATTGAAAATTGTGGCAGGCTTCCTTTATGCTTTCATTGTATGATAATTACAGAATCTCTGGTATCCCTCCATTTTAGTTTAGTTTTAAACACCACATTATGCCAATACATTTTTATGTTTGACTCTCTTACTTCCTTTAGTAGGGCCTCTTTATCTTTCCTCTTCTTTTTGAGTTCTTGAATATTTTTCTAATGTTTTGCATTCCATTTCTCTACTAAGAAATTTTCTTTCCTCAACTTCATAATAATACCCTATAGTTCTTTTACCCTGTCCTTCTCTTTTCTTGTTTCCATCCTGAACTCTGGGTGTTCGTATACTGGAGAAGGTAGATTCAAATCTATGGAGGTTCGGGGTTTTCTTAATTTAATTTCATATTTCGAGGAAAACCTAGTTCTAAGATCCTCTTCTTCAGTACTTTTTTATTTTTTGGTTTCTGCAACATCCTGTAGCTGGTTTATTTCTGGAAAGGAATCATTTTACAATTTAACATCATCATTAATTACATATATTCCTTTGAGTGTAGTTTCAAGGACTGAACCTGACCTTTTGGTTTCCCTAGTTACAAGTTTCCTTGAATACTGTGCAATTTGTTTTCCTTATGTTTTTTCCTTTGTTCTTCAGATTCCTCCTTTAACCTGTGTGAAGAAGATGCAAGGGTCTGTCTTTCAACTTCCTCCATAGTGTCTTCTGAATGGTATTCAATAATAGTTAGGTTTTCCTTCTTGATAGAATGATGAAATGCATCCTTTGAGTTCAACCTAAGTTTGTTCGTAGCCCTAGTAGTATCTCTTTTAGGGTAGTTAGATACAAGTTCCTTTTTCTTGCTCATTTTCTTACCCTCTACAACCTTTTTTCTAGTATACTGTTTCTTCTGCTTGGTTGGTATTTTGACTTGTTTTGATATATGGTCATCATGTTCATCTAATTCATCAGGTTCATTCTTTACATCTGGATCAATTTGAAAATCGAGTTCTTTATCAAGTTTAAGCTTATTGCTTAGACCTTTAGTGATATTCTCATTAGGTCTACCTCTAGGAAAATATTCAATTCCATGTTGTGTCTGTAATTTCCTCTTACTAGAATGAGTCACCCTAGATGCAGGGTAGATCTCTTTCACACAAGAATCAGTAATTTGAGAAATATTTTTTCCTTTCCCAAATTTCTTCTCTTTAGTAGTTTTAGATTTAGGGTCTTGTTGTTTTGGTTTTAGTGACTGATTTAACCAGTCCCAAGACCTTTGAACCTCACTTAAAGCATATATAACCTATGTTTTAATCAATCCTTGTCATTACTTGGTGAAAAATACTTTACTTTGTTGTTTCAGGATGTGTCTGAATTCTCTTAGACATCTTAGATAGGATTTTCAATATGAAATAGGGAAGATTGAGAGGATAGTCACCATTCACATGGATTAACAATCTAATATGATAAAGGTGAACTAGATAAAACCATCCCTCGTAGGTGATGTAACTATGAATGATCATAAGGGTTGTGTGCCATTCGTTCCTCACCCAACTATGTGGGATGCCTTGGCTCCAATTAGGGTTTTGTCTTTTTGGGATCAAAAAATGGTTAACAAACTCCATAACTAATGTTTATTTCTTCCACCACCTCTCTCTGTATACTGGTAGCCTACATTTTGTTGCTATGGAGTGCTCTATTAAGTGTATGAGGACTCTACCCACAACTGTTTCAAAACCATCAAAATTTTGTGCAAAGATAATGGAAACCTGCTCATAATGACCCTAAAATGTTGAGAAGAAATCGAACCATCCTATATCTTTAAACTCCTTTGCCATATGAGGATAAGCTTCAAGTAATTCAATCTCCTCTGGATCTAACCTAGTTATGTACCCACTCTTCTTTGGTGACATGACACTGATAAAACTCTGTTGAATATTTCTAAGAATGTTTAGGGTTCGATCACCAGCTTTTGAAAACTGTCGAAGTCTGGGATCTATTCTTGTACCTGCAGAGCATGCATGAAACAATATACATATTAGAAATAGATAGATCGTGATTTCATACATTGAGAATGATAATCAGGAATGGTGATTTGATATCAGACTAGCACGTACAACTCGATCCTTCGAATGAGTTGTCATCTTTGCAAAACATGACTTGATATAGATCATAACAAGATATGTAGATCCTTTGACAATAATTTCAGAATTTTACACATGATATCGGAAATATGTTGCATGCACAACTATAATTACTCCTGGTGCTACAAGAATAATGTCATTCTTGTGGCGCCCTTTCCACTTTGGCAATTTTGAAATTTTAAACGAGGGAAAAGGACATGTGATGTGATGGAAAGAATCTATCATATCATATCCTAACTTTTAATTACTTCAAAATATTTAAAACATGCAAAAAAAGAATGGAAGCATACTTTCAAGACAAGAAAGGGAAAAAACAAAGTTTAATAAAAATCATGAAAACAGGGTATAAAAAGGATTAAGGAAAACCAACAGTCAAAACAAAGTTAAGGACTAACACTAGATCCTCCTAGGGATAAATTTTCATGGTGAAACTTTAAGAAATGGTTGACCAATGCCTTCATATACCTCTTATTCCACTTTATTTCCCTTCTATGTCATATTTTATTCAAAACAAAAAAACTATAGAGAAGCACTTCCATTGGGTATATGAAGTCTTTATTTGATCTTAAACATACCAAAAGTAAATCACAATGTACAAGCTAAACTTTCTGATTGATTTTTAAAAGAAGTAATGTTTTAGGAATCTCCCATTCACTGGGCCTCCCAAAATCTCACTATCATCCAAATTTTGTAAAAGAAAGGTATTGGTGTTCATGACCTTATCTATTTTGAAAGGACCATCCCACAAATTTTCAAACTTACCATGTTTAGATTTGTCCTCTCTTCTAGCATCCCACCTCAATACAATATCTCCCTCTTGAAAAATATCATTTTTTTTCTTCTTATCAAAAGTTGTTTTAACTTTTCTCTGATAAATAAAAGATTTCTGATCCAACTTCTCTCTATTATGTTGAACCTCTATGATTTGAAAAACTCTCCTTTGAATGTCATTGGGATCTTCTAACTCTTCTTGCAAAAAATTGAGAATAGGTAATCCCAATTGAGTTGGGAAAACAACCTCTGTTCCATACACCATTTGGAAAGGTGAAGTCCCAATGGATTTCTTAGTACTGATCCGATCATCCCATAGGGAAAATTTTAATTTTGAATACCATGATATTTTATTTTTTGTGAGTAATTTTTTAATAATCCTTATGAGGCTTTTATTGGATGATTCTACTAACCCATTGCCTTGGGGATAATAAGGAGTGGAATGGACCAAATTGATGTTATATTTATTGCAAAATTCAACCATTGAATTTGATTTGAAGTCTTGAGCATTGTCAGTAACCAACTTCTTAGGACAACCGAATCTAGAAAAAACATGCCCTTAAAGAAAATTCATGATTACCTTATCTATTGCATTTCGAGTTGGGATTGCTTCTATCCATTTGGTAAATTAATCTGTGGCTGTGAGTATCAATTTTTGTTTTCCAAAAGATGAAGGATGGATTTCTCCAATGAAGTCTAGGTCCCACTGTTGAAAAGGTCCATGAGAAATGATGGGTTTTAAAGGTAGAAACATAATTTTTTGTTTTCGTGCAAACTTTTGGCACGGTTCACATGCTCTCACCTGAGAAAATATATCAGAAAATAGTACAGGACAATAATGATCTTCTCTCAATATTTTGAAAGCAGTGGATTTCCAATGGTGATTTCCCCCAAAAACTCCTTGATGTAAATCAAAGAAAATCTGTTTTTCTTCTTCCTCATCAACACATCTCAACAAAATTCCATTAGGATCTTTCCAAAACAAGGTTTGATTGATAATTCAATACTTCACTAATTTCAGTTTAAGTGACCTGAACTTGGATTTATCTAAATCAGGAGGAGATTGAATATTTAGCAGAAAATAAATAATGTCTTTATACCATGGTGAAGAAGAATATATCTTTCTCACCTGTGAACCATTTTCATCAACCTGAAATGTTCATTTCATTGATTTCTTGGAGAAATGATGTAATCCAATTTCTCTACAATTTGACTCTGTCATCAATTTTGCAAGGCCTTTTCCCTTTATTAACTTAGTTGGATTTATGGTTAAGTTGTATTCCATAATTTTAGTTATCCATTTCCCCCTTTTTCCTTCACAATCTGGTTGGACTAGAATTTTCTTAACTGCACTCTTTGGAACATATGCAGTAATTTTAGAATGTAGGGCATACACCCTAAAAGATTTTAAAGCTTTCACCAAAGGATAAACCTGCTTCTCCATAATATCATATTTTAATTCAGAATCCCTAAGAGTCTTGTTGAATAAAGAGATAGGTTGTTCATACCCTTGGCCATTTCTTTGTAAGAGAACAACAACTATAGTGTCTTTAGATGCAAATGAAAAAACCAGAAACTCTTTAGAATGATCCAGGCTGATGAGAACAAGAGATTCTATTAAATCATACTTAATCTTTTCAAATGATTCCTTTGCTTTAGGTATCCATTGTTGGATTACTGAGAGGGGGGGTGAATCAGTAATAACGTAATTATAATCCTTTTTCTTCAAATGTTATATCAATGTAGAATTAGTATCCAATAATGAGCAGTAATAAATAAACAATCACACACATACACAGTACACCAGTGTTTTACGTGGAAACCCAAATCGGGAGAAAACCACAGAATGTTTTTTCTTATATGTCTTGAAGAATTACATTCATTGGAAGCATCAACTTCCTTTGTTTTCCAGCTGCAACTGGAAGGAGGCTCCAACCCCCTAGTTTCTCAGGCTACAACCTGAGGGAAGCTCCAAATCCCCAAATCTCTGGCTACAACCAGAAGGAGGCTACAACCCCCAATGTTCTCCAACTACAACCGGAAGGTGGCTACAACCACCTATCCTTGCCTCGTCATGCCACCCTGAAGTAGAAATAGAATGATGGAACCACTGTCACACTATCACTGTGAGATATACTGCTGTAAACATGTACCAATAAATCTGAACCATGCATCAACCATGCATCAACCTGTATCTCAACCTGTAATCAACCTGTGCCACAAACAAGTTCATCAACCATGCACCAACCTGCAATCAACCTGTACCATAAAAAAGTGCATCAACCATGCACCAACCTGTAATCAACATGTACCATAAAAAAGTGCATCCAACCATGTGCCAAGTATGTACCAATCATGTTTCAACTACTCATCAACTATGACTCATCAATATGTACCAACATCATCAACTATACACCTCATGTATGTGCGCCAACTCATCAACTACTTGT
>ML784181.1:216648-238336 GCA_009831015.1 Picea engelmannii
TTAAAATCTCTTAAACCACTTTGATTACTTTGACCTTTTGGGGCTTCTAGATGACATATGAGGGTCCTCCAACTTCGTAAGGCCATAACTCTCAAACCATGAGGAGTTATGTGACGTTATACATACCACCAGAAATGACATGATATGTACTATCCATATAGAATAGTATTATCTAAAAATATATCATAACTCATACCATTACCCATCAAACAAACTTGGGTCCATTACCCAAACCCGGGGTCTCCAACTTCTCATGGCCATAGCTCTCTAACCGTGAGGAATTATGTGGCGTTCCACATACCACTGGAAATGACATGATAAGAACTATCCATCTAGGATGTTTTCCCTGATAAATTCACTTTCCTTCATCTCATTATTCCACAATTAATCATGGGTTCTCTTACTCCACAAAGCGTCTTCCCATGAGGGCTTTCACCATAAGGAGACCACTTTGGAGTTCATCCATATTTACTTCTTATAAACCATAAAAAAAAAATAATGAGTCATATTTAAATCAAACACTATTGGGTCCATTACCCAAACCTTTTTTCTATGGGTCTTTCTTCAAGGGATGACATCAATGACAACCAACCCTAATCAACATCCATTTGATCTCTTCACTTTTCTTCAACATATCAGTAATAAGTTTGATTATTTATGCAAAGTTAGGTATGAATCTCCTTAAAAATTTGTTTTTTCCTATGAAGGACGAATAGACTTTTTATTTCTTAGGATATCTATCCTTTGGATGGCCTTTACCCTTTCTGGATCTATTTTAATTCCTTTTTTAGAAACAACATGCCCCAAAAGTTTACCTTCTTCCATAGCAAATTGAGACTTCTTAGGGTTTAGTAATATTCCATACCTTCTGCATTTTTCAAAAGTCTGCTTAAGATGTTGTAAGTGCTCATCATGTGATTTTGAGAAAACAATAATGTCATCAAGATAAATAACCATGAATTTATCTTTCTCACCAATGAATGCGATGTCCATGGCTCTCTGGAATGTTTCTCCTGCATTCATGATTCCAAAAGGAATTTTTTCATACATGAAGGTGGCCTAGGGAGTTATAAAAGAAATTTTCCTCTTATCTTCTTCCATCATTGATATCTAATTATATCCTGAAGACCCATCAAGCATGGAGATTCTTTGGACCCCTACCACTCTTTGTAGAATATGATCCATTTTAGGTAATGGATAATTGTCCTTCAGAGAACATTTGTTCAAATTTTTTAAGTCTACACAAAGCCTAATCTACCCATTCTTTTTCCTGACGAGTACTAAATTTTCCACCCATTCTGAGTATCTCAAAGGCACTATAATTGTGGAATTCAACAATCTTTTTAGTTCTTTTTCAATTATAGGCAAAAAAAATGGATTAAACTATCTTGTTTTCTGCTTAAACAATTTGGATCCATGCTTCAAAGGAATCTTATGTTTCATGATTTTTGTATCAAACACATTAAGGTCTTCATCAGACCAATAAAAAACATCTGAAAACTATTTCATCAAATTGACATACATGTCTCTCTTTTTTTCTGGCAATTTCCTAGATAATTTCACCATTCTAGGATTTGAGTCGAGACTGATATCACATTCTATCACTTCAACTTATTATGTTTGGATGAAAGGCTTCTAGGACACATAATTGTGATCAAATAGTCTCTCAAGAGGAAAAAGACCCTTTGGCAAGTGATTTTTTTTTAATTCAATGATTTTATGACCAACGATATTGTCTTGAAGGATATTAGCAGCATGAACTCCCACACCATCATTTGCGTTATCCTGGTCTATTGAGAGAGTAGAAAACTAATAAATGGTCTCCAAAACCCTTTTAATCTCTTGATCATCTTTAAATACTTTCCAAATTTTTATGTTATCTGGTATAGAAGGTATGTGTCTTACCTCAATTTCAAATCTTAAATTGGGAAATATTGGAGTTCTCAAATTACTAGCTACCAATGCTAGAGAATCTTCATGTTGATTCAAGTTTCTGTTTATAAAAGTTATGTTGAAGGACAAAAAGAAATTATCAACAAAATCCCACACTTCATTTATATACTTCTTTAACCTCTGTTGTTTGGTTTTATAAATAGTTTTTTCAATACCCATATTTTTAGCGGCTTTCAATCCTAGCAGAAGAGCTTCATATTCACTGATATTGTTGGAACAAGAACCATCAAACAACATTTTCTAGACTGATTTTTTTGTATTTTCTTCAACTGCAGGTATGATTTTTCCGACTGTTTTTTTAGCTATTTTGTCACCAATGTGGAATATTGAAGAACCAATTTCGTCTTCAACAACATATATAGGATTATTGCTAGGATTTTCATGATCAGTAACCAAGTATGCTAATATGAATTCCCTGTACAGTCTTCGATTCTCTCCACCAAACACAGGTATAGTAGCATAACTGAGGTCCATTTGTAGTGTACCTCCTACTTTCTTAGCCCATGATATTGACAACAACATCCCAATTTAGGAGGTATATCAGCCAAAATCACATCCAACACCACACGTTTCATAGGTAACTGAGATAAAGTGACAACCATGTATTTAATGACTCCCAAACATTTAACCTTTCTGGAGTCAAATGAATATAAGTCTAGATAAGGCTTAGTGATGTCTAATCATAACTCATCCATTACCACCTTTGGCATGAATTTGTGTGAATCTCCTGAATCCATTAAACAATTATGCAATATTTTTTCATGAATGTTCAGGGATATGTAGAAAGAAGGAGAAGCATCAGATCTATCCTCAATATGTGGTCCAATAGTTATAGAAGGATTTCCATATTCAAGATTTATGGTATATGAAAAAGTAACATGAGAAGGGGACTGTAATGCTTTCAGGACAGATTTTCTAAAAGGATTTGTTTTCATCAATGCTACTAGAGGTATGGGGATTTTTATTTTATTGATTTCATTTTCCAAACTTAAAGAAGGAACTTTCTTCTCAGATTCCTTCACCTCTGTAGTACCAACCTTAACAGGTTGTTTTTGTTGCTGATCAATTTTAACCCCAGAAACTTCTTTACTGAACCCTGATTTGACTGGAGCATTTATCTTTTTGTTTTGAATAGGTATATCCACTTTTGATCCATTTGATCTAGACCTAAGATCATACTTTTTTTCTTTTAGGTTCCTTCTAGGAAATATCTTCAACATCTTCTTCCTCAAACTGATTCAATATAAGAGTATCCTCATAATCTTGTTGTTTCAGATGAGTGGGAGGTAATTCTATATCATTTAAATTAACTAAGGAATATTCCTCGATGTCATCAATTTCCTCAACTTCTTCCACTGCATTATTTTGGAAAGGAGGTAAAATCCTCTGATCTTCTTGATTTCTCCTTTCTTTGGGCAAGATTTGAGGAACATTGTTAGGCCTTATGAACTGATTGGGATTATGTATCCTCCTTCATATGTAGTCCTGCTATGTTTTTTTTTTTTCATCTTCATCCTGGCCATTTCAGATGTCAAGGTTTTCAGCATTTTGGCCATTTCATAAATATTGGAGTCAGATGTTGTATGAGAAGAAGAAGGAATTTATTCTCTCTATTTTTTATTGTCTCTGTCACTCGATTTCAATTTCTCTGCTGCCATTATATTGGATTCTACTTCAATGGTTGCTTCCTGCATCAAACTTAGAGTAAAATACCTTCTTTCTCTCAACAACAGAGAAAACTCATCATCAAAGGCATTGGAAAAAAGTAATTTTGGAAAATGTTTATGTGGGTTTGATTTCATATGGAATCTTACTATACATTTTATTGAATATTTTGGTAAAATCGGATATAGATTCTCCTTGTTTTCTTTACAAATAACCAAATTCACTGATATAATACAAGTAATCTTTCTTATCTCCCTAGTGTCTCAAGAAGGTATCATCTAGTGAATCAATATCAACAATAGAATTAGGAGGTAGACTCCTAAACCATTTCCTCGCTTCTCCATCTAAAATATTCACAAAAAGTCTCATCCAAACATCTGCATGCTCCACATTAAAATTATTTGCAAAACTATAGAAAGAGTTTAAATTCTCTTCAACAGTGACTTCTCCCTCTCCATTGAATCTTGGAAAATAATTCATATAATGATTAGGTGGGAAGTCATACAATACTTGTGGTAAAATTTATGGTGCATATATAGCTGCAACAATTGCATCCATCCTATTTACAACCATGCTTATCACAATGGGTGCTTGAACTATTGGAATAGGCAAAACTTGTGATGTAGAAAGAGAAACAGTTCCTTGAGTAGAAAAAAATAGTTGAGTTGATATGAATTTTTTATCTTCAACTGATGAAACGACAGGTTTCCTTTCTAAACAAGGATAAGATGAAGGTTCCAGAAACAAAGGATTTTCAAAGGAATAATGTTGTGGTTTAACCTCTTTAGAAGAACTAGATTGGAGTGATGAAGATAAAAGTGTATTAAGTTCACTTTTAGTATCTTTGGGAAAATCCCTCAAATCTCCAACTATAGATAAGGTGTTTGTTTTTTCTTCTCCAATTAGCTCAACAAATAATTTCCATTGCTCTAAATTCAATTCAATGATAGTTGAAGGAAATGATACAAATGAAGATTGAAAAATAGGCTTTGTTTCAATTCTAGGTACAATTTATACAATTGGAGGGTTATTAACAGGTTCAGAAGACTGCCCTTGAGTACTTGTAGAAGAAGATTTATCTTTAGAAGAAGAGGATTGTTCTAAAGTATTTTTATATTTTCTCAATAAATTTTTAGGATCAAACACTGTTGGAACATGCTTAGGATCTGTTTTTTTTCTAGTCGCTTGTTTCTTTGTGGATGATGATAAGGTTAGAGGAGGTTTAAGTCCTTTACCTTCTCTTTTAGGAGCCATAATTACTGTAGAGGAGTCACCAGGTGAATAGTATACAGTCACAAAAAAGTGTCTAAATTATTTTCCACCATCAAGATTTAGATCTGATCTATGTCGTTCTCCCAGGGAAAAATACTTTGTGTCTCCGTCCTCGGCAATGGCACCAAAATATGTTAGTCCCTAAAGTTTCACTTGACTATGAGAGGGAAAGCTAGGGAATCATCAATTTATTGCAATGGTATTTTGTAAAGGTTTTGAATAGGATTTAGAAATGGTTGAAGGTTGGTTCAAAGATATAATAAGGATATAAGGCTCAATGTACAAAGGAAAAAAAATATCTCACTAGCTTAGTAAATGACAAAAAATTTGATAGATAATATGGTAAAAAGTAAATGAAGAAATAAATATATATGATTTTTCAGTCTGTCCACTCACACATAGATTTCTCTTTCCCAAATATCATTAAGAAATAAGAACATGGTACTTCAAAGTAACTCTTAGTTACAAACAATTTAAACAACAAAATTTGCACTATATTACTCACAACAAAGATATCATATGCTTAGAAACAGATAAAAATGCATCCAAGTAAGAAAAAGAAGAAGATAATAGCATGAAAAGAATTTATGACCATCAAAATGCCTTTTCCATTTAGTGCCAATATGAAAATATTGTCTTTGCCTCACAGAGGAGTTTTTACAAAAAATAACCCTTGATTCCCCAAATGATCCCATCTTTCAATCCTTTCAATGCATTTATAAACACAAAAATTATTCCTAAAGATATTATTTTTCATATTACAATTTTATATAGGATACTATCAAATGGCTCTTTTCTAGGAGAGAAATATTCATACGAATATTTCTAATACCTATAATGTAGTCTTCCTTAACAACTAATTCGAATATAGACTATATCAGAGTTTGATGAAGCTTTCCAAATCTCACAAAAAGAGGAATAAAAGTATTGTTGAGCTGGTTCACGTGAGATGCAAAAAGTTATATTTGAGCAGAATAATGTTAACCAGAAATGGCCAGCCTCATTATCTTGGTAATAGCCTCAAGAAATTTAAAATTGTGGCAGGATTCCTTTGGGATTTAATTGTATGATAATTGCAGAAGCTCTGGTATCCCTCTGCTTTAGTTTATTTTTTAACACCACATTATTCCAATATAGTTTTATGTTTGAATCTCTTACTTCCTTTAGCAGGGCTTGTTGATATTTCCTTTTTTTTTGAGTTCCTATATATCTTCCCATTATTTTGCATTCCATTTCTCTACTAAGGACTTTTCTTGCCTCAACTTCATAATAATACCTTGCATCTATTTACCAAGTCCTTTTTTCTTGTTTCCATCCCGAGCTCTAGGTGTTCTTCTATTGGAGCACATAGATTCAAATATATGGAGGTTCAGGGTTTTCTTAATTTAATTTCATATTTCAAGGAAAACCTAGTTCTAAGATCCTCTTCTTCAATACTTTTTGATTTTTTGGTTTCTACAACATCCTGTAGCTAGTTTATTTCTGGAAAGGAATCATTTTCCAATTTAACATCATCATTAATTACATATCTGTCATTGAGTGTAGTTTCAGGGAATGAACCTGACCTTTTGGTTTCCCTAGTTATAGGTATCCTTGAATATTGTGAATTTTTTTTTTCTTTCTCATGTTTTTTTCTTTGTTCTTCAGATTCCTCCTTTAACCTGTGTGAAGAAGATGCAAGGGTCTGTCTTTCAACTTCCTCCATAGTGTCTTATAAATGGTATTCAATAATAATTAGGTTTTCCTTCTTGAAAGAAGGATGAAACAAAGCCTTTGAGTTCAACCTAAGTTTGTCCACAACCCTATAGTAGCTCTTTTAGGGTATTTAGATAAAAGTTCCTTTTTCTTTCTCATTTTCTTACCCTCTACAACATTTTTTCCAGTAGACCATTTCTTTTGCTTGGTTGGTATTTTGAATGGGTTTGTTGTATGGTATTTAGGTTCATCTAGTTCATCAGGTTCATTCTTTACATCTGGATCAGTTTGAACATCAAGTTCTTTACCAAGTTTAAGCTTCTTGCTTCGACCTTTAGTGATATTCTCATTAGGTCTACCTATAGAAAAATATTCAATTCCATGACGTGTCTATAATTTCCGCTTACTAGAACGAGTCACCCTAGCTGCAGGAGAGATCTCTTTCACACAAGCATCAATAATTTGAGAATTTTGTTTTCCTTTTCCAGGTTTCTTCTCCTTAGTAGTTTTAGATTTAGGTTCTTTTTCTTTTGGTTTTAGTGACTGAATTAATGAGTCCCAAGCCCTTTGAACCTCACTTAAAGCATATATAACCAATTTTTTAATCAAACCTTGGTGAAGAATACTTTTCTTTGTTGTTGCGGGATGTGTCTGAATTCTCTTAGACATCTTAGATAGGATTTTCAATAAGAAATGGGGAATATTGAGAGAATAGTCACCATTCACTTGGATTAATAATCTAATATGATAAAGGTGAAATAGAGAAAAACGTCCCTCATAGGTGATGTACTTATGAATGATCATAAGGGCAGTGTGCCATTCTTTCCTCACCCAACTGTGTGGGATGCCTTGGCTCCAATTAGGGTTTTGTCTTTCTAGGATCAAAAAATGGTTAAAATCTCTGTAACTAATGTTTCTTTCTTCCACCACATCTCTTTGTATATTGGTATCCTGGATCTTGTTACTATGAAGTGATCTGTTATCCGTATGAGGACTCTGCCCACAAATGTTTCAAAACCATCGAAATTATGTGCAAAGATAATGGAAACCTGCTCATATTGACCCTGAAATGCTGAGAAGAAATCAAACCAGCCTGCATTATTAAAATTTCGTTCCATCTGAGGACAATATTTAAGTAATTCAATCCCCTCTGGCTATAACCTAGTTATCTGCCCGCTCTTATTTGGTGCCATGACACTAATAAATCTCTGTTGAAGATTTATGATAATGTTCAGGGTTCGATCACTGGATTTTGGAAATTTTCGAAGTTTGGGAGCTATTCTTTTACCTTCAGAGCATGCATGAAGTAATATACATACTAAAAATAGATAGATCGTGATTTCATACACTAAGAATGATAATCGGGAATGGTGATTTGATATCAAATTGGCATGCACAACCCGATCCTTCGAATGAGTTTTCATCACTTCAAAACATGACCTGATATAGATCATAACAAGATATGTAGATCCTGTGAAAATAATTTCATACGTTTTCACACTATCTCGAGAATATAGCACATGAAAAACTATAATTACTCATGGCACTACAAGAATAGTTGGACATAACCCTAGAAGACAAGTCGACTAAAGGAAATATTTAATATGAGTTTTTAGCCTCCAGAATGAGAAGTCGGCCTAGAAATATAAGGGGGAGAAGTATAAATATAGGACACCAGAGCTCATTTGATACACAAATCTCACAACTGCATAAATGTAAGAGTGTGCACTACAGAAATTGAGTAAGTGTGCAATTTTGGAGAGTAGTTGCAGTTGCAGCTACTGCAAATTGTATTCTCGGTTTAGGCTTGGAATTTATATTGGTTATGGTTTATAATTTCTACCTTGTGTGTTATCTCAAGAGAGAGGTATGCTACATTGATTGGCTATTAGGCCTAGGGTTTGCTTCCATAATTATTCTTTGTCAAGGTTAAGGTGCTCAGGGGTGGATTCAGCCTATGGTTGGGTGACAATATTGATATATTGTCTATGGTTAAACTATCACACCTATTATTTCTAATAGATTATGGGCCCACACTATATTTGGACATTCTAACCACTGGAAGATAGATTGGGAGGATTTTTCGTCAGTTACAGTTGCAGTTGCAGTCAAAGTTTTTGTTGTAGCAACAAAACCATAACCATCTTGTTGAGGCACCTTAAGTGAAGAGATTGACCTAATTTATGGATAGCCTACTGCGCCCTAGCCTAGTGAACCTCCCGGTACTCTCAGCAAGCTAAGATGTCAAGTTTGAGGTTTTGGTCAAAGTCAAAGGTTGACCAAGTCAAAGAAATCATGACTTACTCTATGAAGTCAGAAAACAAGTTATAAGGAGATTCTAACTTCAGATTATGGAAGAAAAGGATTGATCTCATCCTTTCCAAGAATAAAGTGTTGGATATCATGAAAGGAAAGATCGTGGAACCATAGTTTGAAGAAGGAAAAGAGAAGGAACCTCAGAACATTGTAGTTATGGAGAAGTTCAAAGACAATGACATCAATGCCATGAGTATCATAGTGGACTCTGTAAAAGACCACTTTATACCCTACATCTCTCATATTGAATCATCTAAGAAGATGTACGATGACCTAACTAACCTATTCTCAGTCAGAAACATTGGACAAGTAATGAATCTGAAGAATGAGCCACGTGACATGAAAATGAATGATGATGACAACATAAAACCATACCTTAGTTAAGAGATCAACTACAAGCTATTGAAGAAATCATTTAAGAGAAGGAACCAGTAAGTATAATACTCAATGGTCTTCCCAAGACATGGATGCATTTGTCACAAGAATGAACACAAGAAAGGAGTATCCCACATTTGAAGAACTTTGTACTTGTTGTGCACAAGAAGAATCAAGGATTAACGCAAAAGAGAAATCCCAAAAGAAATACGATGATCAAGATTTCACAACAAAGTTCACGAATTTTAGGAATAAGAAGAAGTTTGGCTCAAGAAAGAAACAAAATCAAGAAAAGGATACGTCAAAGATACAATGCTTCAAATGTCAAAAACATGGTCACTACAGGAACCACTATCCTAAGTTAAAGAAAATGAAGGAAACAGATGAAGCAACAATTTCCAAAGAAAGGGAACCCTCAAAGAAAATCAAGGAGGATAAACATACTTCTTTTTCTAAATTAAAGGTAACAAAATTCTTCAAAGCTCTCATATATACCATGTTTACATAGTTTGTTGTGCATAGCATGTATATCTATTTATTAGAAGAAAATATGTTCAAGGGAAACAATACCTATGGAAGAATAAAAGGATAAGGATTGTTATTACGATGACTACAAGTCAATAAATACACATGAAAAGATGAAGTATGTTGACAACTCATGTGGAATCTATTACATAAGTAACAACTTCCAGATAAGTCGAAATTGAAATCAAACCTGAAGAGACCTAAAAGAATTCAAAACAGAAAGAAGTTAGCAAACCAAGAGGAAATTAGAAAAATACTTGTGACACCTTGCATAAGGCAATAAGAATGCAGACGAAAGTGTGGACTATCTTATATGGAGGGAGATGTTTACAGAATTCCAAAAGAAGAGCATGCATTCATGCATGAAGCAAGGATTAGGAGGGATCTAATCCTAAATAATATGACCCATTGAGGATTATGAAGTATCTATCCATGTTCCCATTGAAAATACCATCCATGAAAAGCAACACATGTTCAGTTTGACTCTAGAAAAAGTCTTTTTCGAAAATAACCTTTAAAGTATCCCGGTTGTCCATCTACATCCATGATCCTATGATGAAAGGAAGAAGTTGAATCTTCAGGGCATGAAATCTATAGAAGACCCATGGACCCAAGAGCTAAAGAGAGACATGAGGAAGAACATGAAGATTCCAAGAAAGAAAGAAAATCCAAAACAACCAGTTATTATACCAAGAATCACAAGACTACCAGCTTGGTTTGAACTCACTAAGAAGAAATCGAGAAGAAGAAATGGAAGTTATGATAAATAATAGTGTGAAAAATACTTATGAATGGAAGCTTTGCAAGATTCAGAGATTCTTCCAAAAGGAGGGAGAAGACTATGACAAAAATTTGTTCCAGATATACCTCTTGTAGTATCCATGGATTGGAATTTACATGTAAAAGATTATTCTTCCCAATAAAGCAAGTAAGAAAGAATCTTATACCAGAAAGAGACCCATGTATGCAGATATAAAAATACCCTGTATGGATTCAAATAACTTGATGTAGAGTATCTCATATACAAAAGAAGTGTGGTGAAAAATTTCTATGACAGAGATAGTGTATCAGAATAGTTACTCAGAAGTCTAGGGAAAACTCTCATGATGACAGAAGAAGTGCTACTTGGATATGTTTCAGTTTGAGCCTTTCCATCATGTCATGATCTAGCAGGAAACATAAGTGTTGAATTCAACCATGATATATTGTAATGATCAGAGCTATATGAATCCTTTAGAGAAAACCAGTGTTCCATGACATATCAAAGTACATTGAGATCACGCATTAAATTCTCCTTGATGAAGTCCAAAAAGAGAAGTGTCTCTCCAATATATCTCCACATATGAGAAGATAGTAAATATTTTGGTAAAGCCTCTGTCCAAGATGAAAAATTTTGTGTACTTAAGAAACAAGTTGGGGCTCATGGAGACGAATTCCTTATTGAAAAAGGAAGAGATTACTCCCAGGTTGGGAGGGAGCACTGACGTGTTATTGATTTATGGAAAATCATTTTTCAGTTCGAAAAATGGTCCAGGAAGAGCAATTCCTTTCTAGTTCAGAAAGTGGTTTGATATTTCTAACATACATGCATTTTCTAGTTTGGAAAATGGTCCAAACTGGACAATCATTTTTGTAATGAAAATGGTTCGATAGATTGCTTATGTACCATAGAAAATGAGTCCCCTTTTGGCCAGTATGGGGGAATGGTCTATGACAGTCATTCTTCTTGGAAATCACTTTGAGTAGTGGTCAAGTAGCATGGTCTTCCTCTTCGAGCAATCATTCTTTCGAATTTCACAGTTTTTAGCAATTTCAAAGAATGGTCTATTTTGGAGGTTGGTGTAGGATAGTCATTTTCGTTAAGGAAATGGTCCAGACAGTCATTCCCTAGGGAAGACTCATTCTATCTAGGTTTCACTATGATTAGTGATGGAGGAATAGCCCAGTTAGGTGAATGGTCGGGTTCAACAATCAGGGACAAACATTCCCTAGGGAAGACTCATTCTCTCTTTGTTGCACTATGAATAGTGCTGCAGGAATGGCCCAATTAGGTGAATGGTCTAGGCTCATAAATGAAGGACATTTATTCTTCTATGCTTGAGAAGAATAGTCCAGATAGACCATGGCTAATGTTTTACATTTTGAGGGTAGATTCTCTTCCATATTTCACAGATGTGAGTGGAACAGTGGCCCAGATGACTCAGTTTATATCATGATGTTTTTTTATGCAGGTTGATATCAGATGATATGATTGGTATGGAGACTGTATGTATCTGGATAGTAGATGTATGCTACTATGTTGGATGTGCTCGATTGGTTGTGACTATGTGTCACTGATTAAGTAGTCATGTGCTACTTGGTGTGGTTGTGTATCACTGGATAGTAGTTGTGTACTACTATGGATAGACACAGTTGTGTTCTATTGAATGACATTGTTTTGATTTCCATGTAGACTATAAGTAGTGTTGAAAATGATTATCAAATAGATGGATAGTCAGTGTACTGATGGACAAACATTCTCCAGACGGAAAATGGTCTAGGAAATTTATTCTTCTAGGACGTATGTATAGATTAGAAGAATATTCCTTGTATCCCATGGCGTGGCTTCCAACATATGTTGGAATACTTATTCTCCCAAGACATATGCTCATAGTAGAAGAATGATTCTTGTATCACTCTGTGGAGTGAGTGACGTTTTCAACATCATGATTGATTACTCAGATGGAGTATGTCTTCGAGAGATTATGTAGTTGATTCTATCAGATGATATTGATAGTGATGATAATTGGTGCTCGTGATCTAATCATGAAATAGCTTGTATGGCTATGATGATGATACCAGTTGAATGGTATGTTTTTGCTCAATACCATTTCTTTCAATACCTCCCTAGCTAGGAGGGAGTGTTGATATTATCGTAGTTGCGGGAGGTATTAGACTCCATGTGTAACCCTGAAAAGAATAGAATATTTTGGGAAGCAAAAAGAAACTGTAAAGCATTGGACATAACCCTAGAAGACAAGTTGGCTAAAGGAAATATTTAATATTGACTTTTTAGCCTCCAAAATGAGAAGTCAGACTAAACATATAAGGATGAGAAATATAGATACAGGACGCCAGAGCTCATTTGACACACAGATCTCGCAACTACAGAAATGTAAGAGTGCGCACTGCAGAAATTGAGTAAGTGTGCAAGTCTGGAGAGCAGTTGCAGCTGCAACTACTCCAACTTGTATTCTCAGTTTAGGATTGGGATTTATATTGGTTATGGTTTGTACTTTCCGCCTTATGTGCTAGCTCTAGAGAGAGGTACTCTACATTGATTGGATATTAAGCCTAGGGTTTGCTTCCAAAATTATTCTCTGTCAATTTTAAGGTGCTCGGGGGTCGCTTCGGCCTATGGTTGGGTGACAATATTGTTATATTGTTTATGGTTAAACAAGCACACCTATTATTTATAACACTAAACTCTCTCCTAGTTTTGTGGGGCCTTTTGAAGTAGTGGAAAAGAAAGGACCCGTGGCTTATCAATCAACCTTTCCCGATTCTTTGAGGCATATGCATGATGTATCTCATGTATATGTTCTGATACATTATATTAGTGATCCTTCACATGTTATTGACATGAGTTCTTTGAAGGTTCCAGATGAGGATGCTATCATGGCAGAGCCAATCTGCATTTTGGACCATCGCATTCGACAACGCTGACATCGAATAGTCGATTAGGTCAAGGTCCAGTGGGACAATTATAGTCCACACTCGGCTACCTAGGAAGACACAAACGAGATGTGTCAATAGTTTCCTTTCTTGTTTGATAGATTAGACATATAAATCTATGTTAGATACATTTATTTACTTTCTTTTATATACTGTACAAAATTCAAGACAAATTTTAAAACAAGAGGGGGTGTATGTAACATCCCGCTCTACTAAGCACACTTTTATTGACTTATTCTTTGAGGACACTTGCGTGCAAGTGATCCGGTTATGGTATATTATGATTTTGTTTCACTCATGGGTTATATATGATGATGATCATGATGTATTGTAACTTATTGTTAATTTGATGTATATATATTGGAATATGTTATTGATGAGTTGTATTGAGTGTGCAGGACACATGACATGTTACAGATATTGATGACATCAATGGACTTCCTTGGACTCTGGACTAAGTCAGGAAGTGGATTGTATATCGATTTAGTATTTCATTTACGCACTTGTGACATATGATTGATTATAGTATGATTATGCATATGGATTAGTGATAGTGTTTTTGTGAGTGGATGCAATCTTGACAATGCTTACTAATCTGACTCACATAAGGAGTAGAGGGGCCATGCAAAAAAACTAGACATTGAGGGAGAGGTGTGGCAGTGTCCCTGTCATAGCCTATTATCACTCCCACCATGGCCAAAACTGTAGGTTAACGATTACCTAGTTTGAGTGGTCCACAATTTTGTGAGGGAAAACTGAGACAAACACTCATGAAAATTTCTAAGGGGTGCTCAATAAGGTAGAGTCCTTATTCATTAGAAGCCCTTAGTCTCTCACAAGGTCGACCAAATGGATTTTTGACTCCAAAGGGTCGAAAAACTTCAAAAACAAGTCAAATGTGAGTGGCCTCTTGGAGCACAGAGGTGTGTCTTGAAGGGACGTCACGCAATTGAAACTTGAGTCAATAAATGTAGGTGGCCTAGAAAACATTGGAATGATTAGACCTTGTTATAATAAAGTATTTATGAAACAGTAAATTATTAATTAAATTCTAACAAAAGTCTAAGACTAAGTCTAAGTCTAAATTTAAATAAAGGACCAAATGAATTATGACACAAGTTAAAAATATTGGAGAATAATCAAACTCTAGGAAAAAGGGGAAAAAGATCTAAGTGTTATAACAAGAGTTTCCTCACCCTCTGCAAATTTGCTCAGAAGTCCTTTTTCCATTTCTCTATGCAGACTTGAAGTCCCTTTTTGTAGTTCCCAGAGATAAAAATAATATTTTTCCACATATACATTCCCTAACTATTATACAACATGTGTATATGCAAGTTGCACCATTACAACCTGCGTACATTGGGTTTTGTGCCCAAATTAAAAAATGGTGTTGGGTTTCCATGGCATGTCACAAGATCCATGATCCTTGAACTTCCATTTGCTGGAAACGTTCTGACTCGGCCCTTCAGTTCCATTTGAAGGATATAAATGGGCCATATCCAAGCCGTGGAAAGGAGGAGAAGAATTCAACTTTGAGATCAAAGTTACTCTGGAGACATTATTCACTTCATATTGAGTCTGCATCCCTATATCATTTTAAGTATGAACACATTGTTCATCCCCCAAGCCCTTCCCTACTTGATTGAGAACCTTATTGTCTCTCTTATATGAGCATGTGTTTGGTGGAGGATTGAAGCGGTGGAGGCCCAACTGGAAGGGACTTAGTTTCTTGGTTTCAAACCATGTCGACATGGAAGTTTGGCATTCATACACTTCTGCTAATTACATTTTAATAGAAATAATCTTTTCTCATCCAATTAGTTTTTGCAAATATTTTAATTTTTATTCCATGGGCATATTTGTTATGAATATTGATGGATTATGCTATTGAATGTGCTAAATTTATATATTATCACCATATGCTTGTGTATCTTGGTTGTTGAGGACAAGTTGCAGGTGTATTGCTTTGGGTCAAGTGCTCAACGGTGGACTTCATCGAACGTCTGTATGAGGTAGGATCTTTATCTTGTCTTGTTGGCATATTTTTTTATATAGCATACTTGAGATTACAGTTGATTTCTGTAGTCATTTCCGTCTGTTGTGGTTTACCCCGTGCCATAGAGAGATTTTCCTCGTAACAAAATTGGCGACCATACTGAGGATTGAATCTTCTTTTTGAGGTTTGGAGTGTTTTTCTCCTTTGATTGCTCTCATTTGTATTGAGTTTCTTGTCATCTGAGTTTCTTAGCCTTATCCTTAACCTGACAGTGTTTTAATACATATACGTGGGTTTTTCCTAACAGTCGTGTACATACGCGTGTTGTCATTCTGAAAGAGGTGTATATACGTGGTTTTCTCCTGAACAGTTGTGTACATCATTCTTGTGTGCTTGGTTGTTGATTTTGATGTTTGTTGGGTAAGTTTTGATGGTTGTTCAGTCTTCTTAGGTCTATGTTATGACTGTTAAGTGCTTGCAGAGTGATAGGAAACCTTTCTTTGGTTGAATTTTTGGGTGGTTCCTTTCTCATCATCCTTTTCATTGATTTTCCTTACATCTTGGGTTGGTTGTTTGCTTCTTTATATCCTACTTGGTTTGTCTATGATTACATTTAGTAGAATCTTTATATAAAGTTGTTGTCCAATCCTTGCATTTTCATTCTTTTATATTGAAAATACAAAAATAATAAACATTTTTGCATTGTTGGAATTTGATCTTTTGGGTTCTTATCGTTGATCTTAGTACATGTACGAAAAAATTGCATCTTATTTTGAATTGCAAAATTAAATTGAAAATTGCATTTTGAAAATCTTATCGTTTATTGGGAATTGAAGTTAGGACTTTGCATTTTATTCATATTCATTTATTTTACTTGTTGAGTCATAACATCATCAGTTTCACTACCACACCTTTTTGAGTAAGCAAGGCCACTAAAAGAAGCGTTGGTAACTTAAAATTGATTAGAAACAATTTTATTTTCTAGGGTGAACAAACTAGCTTAGGATTTAGAGCCTTGGAATAGAATTTTGCGAGTAAACTTCTCCAAGGATATTAAATCAACATATGGGTCTGACTAAGGGATTGGTGAAATCCATTGTATAATTGGTGACGTCAGGAGGCTCCAGTTACATTGGATTTAAGAATAAGGTCGTGTGATGTTGGTTGAGGGGATATCCCCCCAATACCTTCTTAGTGTTAGATATATTTATGGGGATCTATTCGTATATGGGGATATTTCTAGTACCTTTACCTCTGTGAGAGGTGGTTCTTTCAAGGTTTTGGACTTTGTTACCCTGCCCATATGGTGGACCTAAATTACGACTGTTCGCCTACGCATCGATTATATCATGGTTTCTTAGTTGCTTGACATAGGTACCAGATAGGTTACTTGCATGGTTTATTTTGCAGGTAACTTGAATCAGATAAGGGTAAGACAAAACACAACCTTTATGGAGGATTATCTCTTCAGGGGGATCTAACCGACTGGTTGTTAATCCCACGAGGGCCCTTATAACTAATTTAGATACCTCCAATCTTTTGGAGGGAGTCTCAGGCCCATCTTGGGCAAGGCATACCTACTTTAGGGAGGGAGGTCCCTTTCAGCCACTTTATCCTGTTTGTGTGCATATTGTCCTTTTGTTTATTTTGGTGTGCTCTTTGATTACTATTTTTCCTTAGGATTTGTTTCTATATCTCAAGTCTTAAGTCATCGTGGAGCCATACTAGCTTCCCCGCAGGTCTCGCCATTTGTTACGATTACCACTGCATCTTGACTCTTTTCCTTCTAAAAGGTGTAAAATTATCAAACGTGGTACCCACACCTCCACTTACCAGACTTGTGATCATACAAGGATGAGTACCGAATTGAGTGAGAAATATACTGGGAGTCCTTCGACTCCCATACCCACTATAGTTAGCTGTACTCCTTGGACATCTTCAACCACAATGGTTGTATTGTCGGAAGTTCCTATCATCACTCTCGTCCGACCTATAGTGAATGCTCAACCTATAGCCATAAACCCTTTTGGGTCCCTTTGTCACTCATCGGGATACAATATTCAGTCCATCCCTACTGCCTCTATCCATTTTTATTATGGTATGATGAATTTCACATCGTAATTTTCATCCTCCATCCCAACATATAATATGGAAACTAATATTGGACTTGGGGGGCATGGGTCCTTCACATACTCCATTTTCGTTTGGTGGTGCTCATATCCCACAAATGAATCCTATAGTGGAGGCCTTACTTCTTTTCACCTTGGGTCTAATCCTGGTCCTAATGCTCTTGGATGGAGTGGTCAACCTGGAAGACAAGTTGTTTCTTACAGTCTATCCTTTACACCTACCTCCTCTGCAACAATTCCGATCAACATGTTTGGCATGATGAATCCACCTCTATCCTTCAGATTCACACCCGAAGGAGGTCAATTTCATACCTTGGGAAACCCCCAATGTGGTGCTACTTCAGCCGGGGGAAATTTTTACAACCCTCATCATAATGTTTCTACTAGAATGGTTCCCAACCAACCCTTCATGAATTAGTTTGAAGGAGGGTATTACAATCCCGGATAGGGCCTTGGTGCATACCAGAACCCTGGATGGGTTGTGATTCCCCAACAACAATATTTCCCGGGAGCTTGGGGCCTGATGTGGAAAACACATCTCCCTTTTCTGGCCACATTCAATCTTCCAGAATTGTCTAGATTAATGAATGACCTTGTGCATAATGATCTGACATGGCCCCCCATCCCCACCAAGCTTCCTTCGGATATTCCAAAATTTGAAGGAAATACTAGTGAGGATCCTGGTGATCACGTCACTACTTTTCATATCTGGTGCTCTTCGAATTCTCTTAACTACAATTCTATTCATTTAATATTGTTTCAATGCGCCCTCATGGGGGTTTTTGTGAAATGGTACATAGAGCTACCAGGGGGGATGTACAAAAATTTTAATCAAATGGTTTTAGTCTTCCTCAACCACTTCCAATTGCTAGTTCGTTATGATGTTGGCATAGAAATTTTGTTGGCCTTCCATCAGGACAAAGCCACCGATATATCTGATCACATCCAAGAGTAGCGTAGATGAAAGAGCTTGATCAAGGCTTACATACCTCTAGAATTCCTACTAGAGTGGTTCCTTAAGTCTCTACAACCTTATATTTGGAAGGATGTTTCTACATCCGGGGTTACATCTGAGGAAGAAGCGATTTTTGAATCCCAACAGTTAGATCTTATATATGCTCAGTTTTAGATTTTATACAAGATTCTTCCAGATGCAACGAGGTCAAACTATGACCCTAGAAAAAATCTTGGGCCTCATGCCGATGGCATTGTAGGCTCTACCAATGTGAAATATGTAGAATTGGTGACAATCTAGTTGAAAGAGTTGTCTCTAAACTAGTATGTAGTAGGGCCAGCTTCGTCTATGTCCTCTACTCCCACTCAGTCGATGAATGTACATTTTGTGCAATCGTCGAACAACCCGAATGGTAACTAGCAACCAGGAGGGAATAAAAAGAAAGGACATGGTAACAATCGTAAGGGTGGGAAGAATAATAATAAACCCAAGGAAAACATTAATAATGAGAAGTCGAATAATAATGCTAGTGAGGGAAAGAAAGAAAGGTGAAAGGTGAAGTTTCCCTACAAGATTTGTACAGACAATCACCTTACCCACTTCTGCCCCAAACTTGCGGAAGCTGCGAGGATTTTATCTCTATCGCCCGTTGTTCTAACTAATCATTTTCCACATAATCAACGCATGGCATCGAGCTCCTTGAATGCCAAAAATGCAGCGAGTGGGAGTCAAAACCCACCGATGCAAGACAATGATCGTCTATGCATAAATATGGTTAAGTCTGAGGTTAATGTAGCCACTCGGTCTCGTGATTATAGTTCTTCACAGACTATACCTGGTATAGAGTGTCCCCCACCTCTAGAGATTCCTTTACAGATCAAAATACTAGATCCCTTGCCTCGTATTCCAAAAGGAGTACTCAAGCACTCTACCCACAATCCTAATGCTAGATCTGCCTAGAATTACTCTATTTTTGAGGATTCGGGTCACCGTTTAGCGATGTCGGCTCTGGAGGTACTCCAGATGTTTCCTTCACAAAGAAATGCCTTTTTATCTACGTTAGGAGCTCTAGATCCCACTGGCTCTAAAGTTATCAAGTTTGACGTCATGAATGTGAATCCTCTCTTTCCTTACCATGTGGCATTCCAAATCCACAAGGGTTACCCAAAGTATACCATCAAACGTATTATTATTGATAAAGGCACTGCAACAAGCGTGATGTCCTTGGTTTGTTAGAAATCCCTCGGCTCTCTGACCCGCTCTCTATTAAGCCCTAATATTGACTCATTACCCCTTAATTGGGCCATATTACATTAGTAATGTTATTTTATTTATGTCAACTTTATTCCATTAGTTGTAATTATACCTCCTAGTCTCCTATATATACCAAGGAGACATTTTCATTTGGAATCATCTTGTACTTGAACATTTAAGTGGGGTAAAAGGAGGTTTCCCCCTTGAAGACGCTTATTATCTAAAATTATCTCTTTTTAAAGGCGTTGAGTACTTTTTCTGAGGTTTTTCTATGCTATATTGATATTTGGTTCTTAACATATGGTATCAGAGCTGAAGGTATTAGGGTTTCACTGCTACATCTGAGACACCTTGGAATTTTCTCTATAACTTGTTTTATAAAACATTTCAAAAGGAATGGCTTGGAGGATATTTAGTAGATGGATCAAGGTACGTTGGGTTAACATTTCAGCTCTTGACGCCTTATACTTTCGTAGATACAGCCTGTACAAGATAGGGTTATGGAATCATCATGAATTGAGTCATTGCAGAATTTTCACTATAACAATTTTTATGTAACGTTTCAGACCCTGAACTCCAGAGGATATTCATAGAAATTAGTAAGGTATATGTGGCAAACATTTTAGCTTCTGGGTCATCATAAATTTGTAGATACACCCTATGGAAGATAGGGTATCTCACTAGTCCTATTGACTAGTCTCAAGAAGTTGTTCCAGGTAAAACAATCATAAATTTTTCCTAGAGTATCCAAATTGAGTGGGACTAGTTTCATTGGATAGTGGATAGTTTGTAGTATTTCTGGTATGATTTGCAGAATTTTATATCAATTATTTTGTGCGAGGCACGCTATACAAGTGAGATATCCTGGAAAGGCCAAAAATAAGCAAGTTGTGGGGAAGTTACCGTAAATTCCACTTGGCACATCCAATTTTGATCAGACCTATGGCATTACAGAGAAGAAATATCAAAGAACTACATAAAATAAATTTTCATACCCAAAAGGGCCGAAACTTGGGAGATACAACAAAACAAAGATTGTCTAGCAAAACCACCTCAAAATCAAGGTTCAAAAGTGATACTTGGCCAACATGCCACGCAAAAAGAGAACTTCTACACCAAATAAGCCTCCAAACAATCCTACTTGGACTCTTGATGAAGGTGAAGAAATGTGTAGGGACATAAATTATTTACAAAAGAAGATAGTAACAAAAGACGAACTACAAGATATGGAAGCTAAGTTGGAGGCAAAGATGGATGGTTTAAAAGAGGAGATCATGGAAGTATTGAAAATTTTCGTAACAGAGAAGACACCTGAAAGTGAAAATGCATCCCATGAAATTCATGATGAGGACATAAGGAAGGTGAATAAAAAATGGAGAAACTCCAACTTGGGGTTGAATACCAACCATGTTCCTAAGATCGATATGAGGAAGTTTGATGGCAAGGACCCAATCACATGGATACTTCAGATAGAGCAATTCTTTGATATACATAATGTGCCACGTACACAAAAGGTACGAATTGCTTCTTTATATTTAGAACCTAATCAATTTGTATGGTATCGATGACTTTGTTCTCACAAATCACTCATCACTTGGACAATTTTCACGGAAGAAATGATAACACACTATGAGGAGACAAGGAACAATACCTTCTTTAGCCAATTGATAAATCTCAAGCAAAAGGGTTCAGTTGTCGAGCACATTGAGAACTTCCAAAGATTGAATATAAAGGTAACCGATATTCCAGATGAGCACTTGATTTATGTATTCATAGGAACTTTAAAGGATAACATTCAACATGAGTTTCACCTTTGGGAACCCAAATCATTGGAGAATG
>ML784181.1:241259-258780 GCA_009831015.1 Picea engelmannii
TAAACAAACACAATGGTTCAAATGGTTACCCTTGGCAGAATGGTGGTATAACACTTCCTTTCATACTGCAACAAAAATGACACCATTTATGGCACTTTATGGATACCACCCTCCTTTCATCACTTCTTCTCTAAAAGAAAAATATAATGTTCAAGCAGTGGAAGATCACATCGAGAATCAACAACAAGTTCTCCAAATCTTAAAGGACAACCTGACCATGGCACAAAATTGCATGAAAAAACAAGCAGATCTACATCGTAGTGAAAGAAGTTTTGAAGTAGGGGATTGGGTGTTTTTAAGACTACAACCATACAAACAAATGTCCCTCAAGCAAGCCAAGAAGGATAATAAATTATCACCAAAGTACTCTGGCCCTTATAAGGTGTTGCAAAAGATTGGTACTATGGCATACAAATTGGTGTTGCCTGCATCTTCATGAGTACACCCCGTTTTCCATGTTTCATGCTTAAAGAAGGTTATAGGTGACAAGATCCCAGTTCAAAATATATTTCCAGAACTTGACGAGGAAGGAAAAATCATATTGGAGCCTGAAGCCATCACTGACACAAGAATTTGCCAGCTAAGGAATAGATCCATTTCAGAGTATCTCATTAAATGAAGGAAACTACCAGTTGAAGATTCCACTTGGGAAGATGAGTCTTTTATATATAAGCATCCAGAGTTACTCAAGCCCTGCGTACAAAACTTGTATTAAGGGGAGGGGCATGTTAAGCCCTAATATTGGCTCATTACCCATTAATTGGGGCATATTACATTAGTAATGTTATTTTATTTATGTAGGCTTTATTCCATTAGTTGTAATTATACCTCCTAGCCTCCTATATATACCAAGGAGACATTTTCATTTGGAATCATCTTCTACTTGAACATTTAAGTGGGGTAAAATGAGGTTGCCCCCTCGAAGAGGCTTATTATCTGAAATTAACTCTTTATCAAGGCGTTGAGTACTTTTTCTGAGGTTTTTCTATGCTATATTGATATTTGGTTCTTAACACTCTCAATATCCAACCATGTTGACTGATTTTGACAGTGATTCTTTCCACCCTCATGGTATTCCTCCTTCCTTCATGGTCTAGTTAGGTGGGAATATGATGGAGGTGGATGTCGAGGTGGTTGATGCACCCCTCGACTATAACTTGTTACTAGGATGAAATTGGACTTAAGCTATGGCTACAATCGTATCGTCCATCTTCCGTACTCTTTTCTTTCCTCATGATGGGAAGATTGTGACAATCGACCAGTTTTTCTTTGCATATGCTAGCCCCAATGAATCGACTGGATCGTTGATCCCCTTGATCAACAATTCACAACCGACAACTAATAATATCGGTGTCAGAATGTATTCATCCCTTATGGGTACCTTTGACTTCATGGCACCGGTTCATCATATATATGCCATGTCTAGTAGGCCTGATTCGTCAATGAGGTCCATTCCTTTCCAAACTTTGTATTTTAATGATCCTTGGACCCTACCTTCCTCGACCGCATTTTTTGAAGGTCAGTCCTTCACTCTTCCGTTGATCCAGATCCTGTTACCTTGCAGACGGATGAGGGGGATCCTGTTCTCAAGCCCGTATGGGCCACTTCATCATCTTGTTCACATGACTACCTCAATGATAATTTACCCTTGGATGAAGAAATCATAGAGGCCATGAATGTTTTTGACATCCCATGGGATGATATGCACCATCGCTCTTATTTTCTCCCAGATATTGCTAGAATAAACCAAGATGATTTTAGATCTACCTTGAGCGAGATAGTCGGTGTTATAGCAAGATTTGCCTCACCATTTCTATCTTGCATAGAGGGACTTTTTCCATTTCCCTATGCAGACTTATCATCCCTTTTTGATAAATCCAGAGCTAAAAATAAACATTTTTCCACATATACATGCCCTATCAGCTATATAGCAAGTGTATATGTAGGTTGCTCCACTACAGCCTGCGTACATCGGGATTTGTTCCAGAAAATAAAAAAAATGGAGTCAGGTTTCCATGTCACGACAAGAGATCTCTGATCCTTGGCCTTCCATATACTGGAAACGTTCCCACTCAACCCTTCAGTTTCATTTTGAAGGCTATAAGAGCACAATTTCGAGCTATGGAAAAGAGGAGAAAGCATTCAACTTTGAGAGAAACGTTACTCTGGAGAAATTACTTCATATTGATTATGCATCCCTTTGTCCCTCAAGTCTGAACACAGTGTTCAACCCCCCAAGCTCTTTCCCAATTGTTGAGAGAACCTCATTGTCTCTCTCTTTCGAGATTGCCTTTGGTAGAGGATTGAAGTGGTGGAGACCCAGTTGGAAGGAACTTGGTTCCTTGCTGTTGGCCCTTGGTTATGGAAGGAAGTGAAGAACAAGGAAGAAAAGGTGAAAAGAGAACTTCGCAGGAGACACAGTGACTATCACTGGGTCAAAGTAAGAAAAAGAGCAGAAAATATGGAGTGAAGAAAGAAAATGCAAGTCGTTGAATGAGGAGATCAAGGATGACATATCAACAAGGAATATGGATCGTGGACAACTCAGCAAGCGTAAAAAGCCATTGTTGGATGCTTTGGAGCACCGAGTAAGATGGAAGGAAAGACAGGCTAGCGAAGCCCAGAAAAAGTGGGTCAAGTTGACCTAGGGTTTTAGACACCTAGGGTTTTGGCACCTAGGTTTCAGCCTAAGGCTGTCAGCGAGGTGTTGTAATGTATAAATAGAGGTCTAAAGGGCCTAGGCTTGGTTGGTAATTCTACAGTACAATATTATTGTTGATGTAGCTATAGTATTGAGTGAGGGATCATTGTATTGAGAGAGAGAGAAGTGCTAAGAGAGAGGAATCCTTCTAGTATTGTAAGATATTCTGTTGTGTGTGAAGGTCAAGTCCTACAGCTAGGTGTGCAGGAAGAGGAGAGAAAGAGAGAGAAGAAAGAGAATTTGCTAGCTGAGAGCACAGATAAGGACTGTATTCTTGACCTTAATGAATCATAAGCACAGTTTTGTGGATGTATCACTAGAGAGAGGGTGAACCACATACATCTTTTGTTGTGTGTGCGATTGATTCTTTGATCTCTATCATTGTTGTATTGTTACCTGTCTTATTGTATTAGATCAAATCTATAGTTGTGAAGGATAGATCTAGCTTGTTGAATGATAGATGCATGATGTATTTTTGTTGTAATATATCCACTTGGTATTCCCCTGGTTGTAGACATCTCTATCCTGCAACCCCCTCATAGCTACTTTGGGTGAGACTGCATTTTCTTCGTAGGTGTTTCCTAAAGGGCCAATAGCTAGGGCTTGTTGGTGTGCTCTTAGAGCTGAAGCCTGGGTCTTCCCATGTGCCAACAAATGGTTCCATTTTCAGGACATGAATCTTCATGAGGGAATGTCAAGGTGGTTCCCATTGAAGACAGAGATTCAAAACTGGATAGAAGATCAAGAGAAGGACTTCGCTAAAGACCAAAACAAGAACCCTAATCTCAGTATAGAATATTGGTTGGATAAATATATCTTTACCGACATTCACGAGATATTCTTTGGAGGGATCCATCAAGAGCTACATGAGTGGTTAGCTAGGTTAGCAGATACCCAGTTCGAGATAATACCTAGATCTCATGTAGTTTGGACATCGACGTTGATCCATAAGGTTAAAAGGGTTGATAACATTGTATCTAGGGTAGTAGATCACTAGTTTGATAGTACCATTAGAGGGTATATCATCAATTTTGTTGTTGACATAGTAGAGTCATACAACCAAGATAAAATATATTTGTTTAAAGGACCCAGAGGAAAATTTTAACAAGTCCTGAAGTTGAGACTCAAGATGTTTTTGCATGAGAATAATATCTTGAAGATACAGTAGATCGAGAATATTTGAAAAGGCTAATGTTCAAAAATTCGGACAGTGACAATGACACAGAAGCGAGACATATGCGCAATGGAAGAGTATTTCGAGGGGTTCACCTTGAGAACCTATTTAAGAAAAATTACGGGGAAGAGGGTTTCTACAGTGGAGAAGGGGAAGATCTGACGGACGAAGAACATTCAGAACTCGTGCAGCCATAGGAAGAAGCAATTGAAGAAATTCGCCGAAACGAGCCAGAAACCTCAGGAACTACGCAGGCTACTGAAGTAAGTAATATCAATCCTCTTGTTGTTTTACAAATGCTAAGTAATAAAAACATTCCAAATCACCAAAGTCCGTAGAGCCCTATTATTAGTAGCTCAACATCCACTCAAACAAGAAACCTAGGAAACTCCATGGTAGGCAAGATGAGGCTCCCTATCTTTAGAGGATATGGATCTGAAGATCCAGATCAACACTAGTTCCTGTGTGAGGTTGTATGGAACATTAAAAATATTATCGATGAAGCTGTTAAAAGAAACCAGTTTGGCACTACACTGAGAGACCGCGCGTTGATCTAGTACATGAAGCATGTCCAAGGACTTGCATAGCCTAAGCCATTGGATGAGATCAAGAACGTGTTGATTGCAGAGTTTAAGAAACCTAAGTCAAACTCCCAATGTATTACAGAGCTAAAAGAGATCAAGAAAAAGGTAGCCAAACCTGTTTGGGAGTTCGATCAAAGATTCAAGACCCTCACAGGAAGATTGACCTTTAAGATCCCGGATGAGCAGAACAAAGAATGGTTCATCGCTGCTCTCTTACCACATATCAGAGTCCCCCTAATGTAGTAGAATATTGATTCATATGCAGAAGCATTGGAGATCACCATGAAGCTTGAATCATCCCCTATGAGAGAATCCAACTCAGGTATGAGTCAAATCTTGAGTCAGCTAACTAGTTTGTCTCTACAGGTCGAAGACATGAAGAAAGACAAGGGAAAAGACAAAAGAGAAGACATCTGGTGTGTCAGATGCATATCAGAAGGTCATGACAAGGAACACTGCCCTCTATTCAATGAATACCTAGCTTCTGGAGCTTTGAGCCCCTTGAATCAAGTCACCTTACCTTGGTGCGAAGTATGAAGAAATCGACATCGCTCTGGTGAGTGCTATTACATGCAGAAATACGTTCAGACACCCACAAAATTGTATTGCACATTTTGTAAATTAGTAGGGCATGACGATAGAGATTGCAGAGCTTATGATCTCATGCATGAAATATCAAGAGACATATACAAGATCCAAGGCGAAGTACATCGAGAAGGAAACAATGTGAAATATAACTCCCCAAGAAGAGGAAACTTCAATCCTCACGGTGGATACAAAGGAAGAGGACGAGGAGGAGGAATGGGCCGAGGCCGAGGAAAAATAATCTGTTATAACTACGTGCAGCCAGGACATCTAGAAAGGGACTGTCAGAACCCTTGTACCACTTGTAGTTATTGCAACTCCTTCGAGCACGTCATTGAGGACTGCCCTGTGCTGCTAACCAAGCTTCAGGAAAGATGAGGACCCCAACAGAACCCGCAAGTGCAATTGATCTATGTTGAACCTTACAGAGAAGACCCTAGAGTCACTATTATTACTCGATGAGGTGCTACCACAGGAGCGGATAGAATGACCCAAGGAAATATCACCAAAGACTCAGGTATCAGGAAAGCTACAGAGAAGACCCAAAATTTTGATGCGAAGAAAGAAAGACAAATATTTGAGGAAGCAAGGAAAGATTTCAAAGAAGATCAAGGTTCCTCCTCCAAAACACGACCAGAAATCAGATAGTATGGGATGCCTCAGGGATTTGATCATTCGACTTCGCCAAAAGGAGGAAAAGAGGTTAGTAAGCTCATTGAATTTGTATACACTTGTATTAAGTTAATTCAGGATGAGAACATTGTGCAAGAACTACAAAACTTAATCAGGCAGTATGAGCTAGGGAAGATAAACCCCTTACTGAATAGGGAAGTACACCAAATTGGTAAGAAGAGAAGGACAAATAAAGAATTACATTTGAATTCTCAAATAGGAGAGTATGATATAGAGTATGTGGTCCTCGACTTAGGGTCGGAGGTCAATGTCATGACGAAGCAAACTTGGGAACTAATGGGAAAATTGAGGTTGATCTATTCCCCTATCAGACTTAGGATGGCTAATCAGCAATTTGTCAGCCCATTCGGACGATTGGAGCATTTCCCTGTGGACATCGACGGAGTTAGAACCTTTGCATATTTTGAGGTAATTGAAATCGTTGATGATAGCTGCCCTTACCCTGCATTACTAGAAATTGATTGGGCCTTCAACAATTCCATTGTTGTTGATTTGAAGAAAAGACGTATGACATTTGAAAGAGATGGCCTTAGGGTCATTGCACCCTTAGATCCAGATGAAGGTCCATGATAAACAAAGCCCATTAGAGAAGAAGATCATGCATACGAATTGGAAAACATCTACAGACTAACATCCAGACAGCAAGATTACATCAACCCTACAGTCGATGGGAATCTAAGCTAGCGAAGTGACAATGTGTTCTCATCGGATTCAGAAGAAGCACTGGAGAACTGGCAGAACTAGATGTATGAAGTATCTACCAGAAGATGTGCTAGATTAACTAGAGAAGTTCACTGGATCGGCACAACAGTGAATAACTTACCCACATTTGATGGTCTAAACCCTTTAGAAGCCTTCCTATCATATTTTGAAACAAGCGTACCAATACAATAGATATTTTTGGCAATGGATGAGGCCCTGAAACCACACCAACAAGATGGTGGGGTACACATAAAAGCAATATCATAAACTAGACCCAATGCCGAAACTTGATGACAACGCGGTTCTTAGCATAAGAAGTAATATGCGAAGTAAGATATATCGGTCGAAGTTTCCCAAAGGACCACGTGCAAAGCTGTGAAGAGTCCTAGAGTGATATTCCTAGAGAAAAATGGGTGCACATATTCATTAACACACTGGACACGACCCCTATCAACTGGTACCTTCAAGTGGAGCTGCACCTCGTCACTACAGATTGGGAAGGTATGATTCAGAACTTTGTAACCACCTTTTTATTTGAAAGTGAATATCCTTCAGTAGACCAAGAATTACATATTGTGAGAAAGAAGGTATTCAAGAAATCATCTAGCCTCCCTATGGAACAAGAAGAGTATGAATGGACTATGCCTTTCTAGAAATTGCATAGTTGCTACAACATTAATGCCAATGACCATGATGATCCCAGGAAGGTAAACATTACTGAAATAGAAGTCCAAAGAAATGTGGAAGGACTAGGAGTTGAGATACCATTTATTGGTCAGCCAATAAAGATTAAAAAAGTCACATTGGGACAAAGGAGACACTGAAGCTTGCCAATGTCGGAGATTATTGGGATGTTGCTACCATTGACAAGATTACAAAGTTAACGCACGAATATCAGGACTTGTTTCCGACCAATTTCACTGATATGAAGGGTATCAAAGGTCCTATGGGATAAATGAGGATCCCTTTGAAACCAGGTGTGAAGCCAGTCAAGCAAAGACCCTACAGATTGAACCCGAAATATAAGTAAAAAGTGAATATTGAGCTCGACAAAATGCTGGAAGCATGGATTATTGAAATTGTCGAAGAGTCGGAGTGGATTAGCCCTATGGTTGTGCAAGACAAGAAGACAGGAGAAATCAGGATATGTGTGGACCTCAAAAAGTTGAATGATTCCTGTCTACATGATCCCTTCCCTACACACTTCAAGGTACACACTTCATCAAGGTACACACTTCATCAATAAGACAGTTGAAGCCCTGACTAAAGAATTTGCAGTCCACCATCAGAAGAGTACACCTTACCATCCATAAGCAAATGGAACAGTTGAAGAATTCAATAAGATCTTGGAGACAACATTAATGAAGATTTTCATTGTGAATAGGGATGACTAGGACTTAAGAGTACTTGTAGTACTATGGGCCTATTGAACCACTTGCAAGAAATTAACAAAAAAATTAACAATGCAGACTCCTTTAAAGTTGGTTTATGGTCTCGAATATATTGTCCTGATGGAATACTTGGTACCAAGCTTAAGAATTGTTTCTTTTACAGGTATGGATGACACTAGTGTTGTTCAGGAAAGGCTCACATAGTTGGTTGAACTAGAAGAAGATAGATTCATTGCAGGATTCCACCAGAAGGTTCAAAAGGAACAAGAGAAGGCATATCATGATAGGCACATCAAGAAGAAGGCACTCAAGTAAGGTGATTTAGTACTGGTGTATGACAGTAAGTTTATAAGACACCCAGGGAAGTTCAGAACACATTGGCTTGGACCATATGAGATCGCCTATGTTACAGAAGGAGGAGTTGCACAACTGAAAACATTGAAGGGAGAATGGAAGGAAGGATTGGTGAATGGGAGTCAGTTGAAGTTGTAATATGACAACCAACTGTCTTGAAGCTCTGAGTAAAAGCATGAGAAAAAGGGTCTAAGTACCAGGTGCAACTAAAACTGGGTACCAGACACGGAAAATATAGTTTGCACAAGGAGGGAGAGGAGGCATAAAGCAGAAACCAAGGCTTCCCTGCGCAGTCCAAAGTCGAAGCAAAATAGAAGGATCGGATCCAAAGTTCCTTGGGACGAGTCATAGGTGAGTGTTGGGGGCCTGTTGGCCCTTGGTTATGGAAGGAAGTGAAGAACAAGGAAGAAAAGGTGAAAAGAAAACTTCGCAGGAGACACAGTGACTGTCACTGGGTCGAAGTAAGAAAAAGAGCAGAAAAGATGGAGCGAAGCAAGAAAATGCAAGTCGTTGGATGAGGAGATCAAGGATGATAGATTAGCAAGGAATATGGATCATGGATAACTCAGCAAGCATAAAAATCCATCTTTGGATGCTTTGGAGCACCGCGTGAGAAGGAAGGAAAGATAGGCTGGTGAAGCTCGAAAAAAGTGGGTCAAGTTGACCTAGGGTTTTAGATACATAGGGTTTTGGTATTTTAGGGTTTTGGCACCTAGGTTTGGGTCTAAGGTTGGCGGTGAGGTGTTGTAATGTATAAATAGAGGTATAAAGGGCCTAGGCTTGGTTGGTAATTCTGCAGTACAATATTGTTGTTGATATAGCTATAGTATTGAGTGAGGGATCATTGTACTGAGAGAGAGAAGTGCCGAGAGAGAGGAATCTTTATATTATTGTAAGATCTTTTGTTGTGTACGAAGGTCAAGTCTTGTAGCTGGGTGTGCAGGAAGAGGAGATAAAGAGAGAGAAGAAAGATAATCTATTAGCTGAGAGCGCAAATAAGAATTGTATGCTTGACCTTAATGAATCATAAGCATAGTTCTATGGACATGGTCCTAGAGAGAGGGTGAACCATGTACATATGTTGTTGTGTGTGTGATTGATGCTTTGATCTCTGTCACTGTTGTATTGTTACCTGCCTTATTGTATTAGATCAAATATATAGATGTGAAGGATAGATCTAGCTTGTTGAATGATAGATGCATGATGTATTGTTGTTGTAATAGATCCACTTGATATTCCCCTGGTTGTAGACATCTTTGTCCTGCAACCCCCTCATAGTTGCTTCGGGTGAGACTACATCTTCTTCGCAAGTGTTGCCGAAAGGGCCAGTAGCTAGGGCTTGTTGGTGCGCTCTTGGAGCTAAAACCTAGGTCTACCCCTATGACAAAACTTGGTTTCGAACCGTGCCGACATGGAAGTCTGTAATGTTGACACTTTTGTTGATCAATTATTTATAGAAATACTCCTTTCCTGTCCTACTGTATCATGAAAATATATAATCATTATCCATGGGCATATTTGTAATGTTTATTAATTGATTATGCTATCTAATGTGCTAACCCCTTTACATTATCACTATACACTTTATTTTCTTGTTCATTGAGAACTTATTGCAGGTACAAAACTTTGGGTCAAAGTGTTGAACGGTGGAACATCATCAAATCTTGGATTGAGGTAGGCCTCTTTCTTATCTTTCACATTAGTTTATATAGTATACAATGGAATTGAGTTGATTTCTCCAGTCATACCTGTCTGTTGTGGTTTACCCTTGGCCATAGAGAGTTTTTCCCTCGTAACATAAATGACGACTCCACTGGGGAGAGATCTTCCTTCTAAGGGTTTAAGTACTTTTTCTTCTTGCATTGCTCTTTTTCCTTTGTGTTTCTTGTTGTATCATTGCTTGGTAGATTCTGTTCACTTTGAGTATGAGTTTTCAACCTTTTTTCTCTTGTTTAGCCTTGTTTTAAATCATGTATGCTCCTTTTTCCTTGATAGTCGTGTACACATGCGTTCTGCCTCTCTGCAAGCTTCATATATACACACTCTTCTCCTGAACAATCGCGTATACCACTTTTCGTTGCTTGTTTTCTTAGTTTAGTGACTGTTGGGTGATTTTTGATGTTTGTTGAGCCTTCTTAGGTCTCTATAGTGCCTGTTGAGCTTCTTTGGGTTGACAAGAAGCCTGTTGGGAGTTGAATTTATGGGCGTAGTCTTTCTCATTGTTTTTCATTTTTTGGTTTGTCCTTGAACCCTGGGTTGTTTGCTTGGTATTCTGCTCGAGTTATTTCGTTTATACACAGTAGAATTCATATATCAGGTTGCTTTTCAATCCTTTCATTTTCTCTTTAATATATTGAAAATACAAAAGAAAAAGGCATTTTGCATTGGTTAACATTTTTGTCTTTGAACCTTTATCATTAGCTTAGTACATTTAGTGAAAGATTTCATTTTACTTATGAATTGCAGAGTTGAAATTGAAAATTGCACTGTTTTTATTAGCATATCATTCATTGAAAAGTTAAAGGTAGAATTTGCATTATATTCATATTTATCTTTTGCAGAGTCATAACATCATGAGTTTCGCTTCCATACCCTTTTGAGTAATCATGACCAATAAAATTTACGCTTTAAACTAAAATTGATTAGTCACGATTTTATTTTTAGGGTGCACAAACTAGCCTAGGATTTAGTGTCTTGGAATAGGATTTTGTGAGTAAAATTCTCCAAGGCAATTAAATCAACATATGTGTTTGAGACAAGGAGTTGAGAAGTCCATTGTATAATTGGTAATATCAGGAGGCTCCTCTCACACCGTAGTTAATCACGAGGTCGCACAAAGTTAGTTGAAGGTATAACCCCTGGATACTTGCCTAGCGTCAAAGATATTTCTGTGGACTTATTCGTATTTGGGGATCTTTCTAGTACCCATACCTCTGCAAGAAGCAGTGATTTCAAGGTTTTATGATTTGCTACCCTGCCCATATGGTGATCCTAACTTACGACTGCTTGCCTGTGCATCTGTTATACAGTGGTTTATTAATTGTTTGAATTAGGTATCTCATAGGTTACTTGCAGGGGTTATTCTGCTTCTATCCTGGGTCAGATAAAGGTCGAACAACACACAACCTTTATGGAGGATTACCTCTCAGGGGGGATCTGACCTACTATTTGTTAATCCCACGAGGGCCTTTATAACTGATTATATTACTTCCAAACTTTAGCAGGGAGTCTCAGGTCCCTCTTGGATGAGGCATACCTTCTTTAGCGAGGGAGGCCACTCAACCACTTTAGCCCGTTTGCATGCATATTGGACGTTTGACTTTTTGGTATTCTCTTTGACTACTAGTTGACCTTAGGAGTATATTTTGTGTTTTTTCATAATGGATAGTGGAGTTTATTTTTCTCCCTCATTTACTGCTACCCACCCCATGATGCCTACTCATTTCATGGGGACGGATCCTTCCTCTTTTTACAATGGTGTGCAAAAATACAACACTTAGTCTGTGCCTTGGGTATCTAGTAATTTTTCTATTGATATGTATTCACCTGTGAAATCCTCTCCCTATTCCAAATATATGAATCCTAGCATGGGATCTGGGGGCATCATGGCTCTGATGCCTACTACTTCATTTGATATGAGTCATGTCCCCATGGGAGGTTGGAACCTCCCCCCTTTTGAACCTCATGCTAACTATGCTCTTCCAAGAGCCAGTGCTTAGATAGGTTCCTTTCCCACTTATTATGCACCACCCATGCATCTGTCACCCACCATGTCAGTTTGTTCGAAACTTTTTCCCATGACTGGCCCTCAGATGTCTCCGGGTATTTCATACGGAGAAAACCAATTTTATGGTTCGGGCTACCCTATTTACGAGACCCCTTCACAAGGGGGAAACATATATCATCACTTGAATAATTCTTATCCGACCTCGATCCCTTCGCATGCCTCAGTGACGATGCCTGTCCAAAATTCTTCAGAACATTTTAGTGCAAGATATCACCCTTCTGGGCAGGGACGGGGAGTACACCAGGATCCCACCTGGTTTGCAATGTTTCAGAAACAATCTTTCCTCGGACCTTGGAATCAAATACCACCATATATTGCTAGCACAGTCACTATAAGTCACACTGGTTCTCCATCCCCAACCTCTGCCAGTCATTTCAGAGATGGGTCAACATTTTCTACAAATTATTTCAACAACTCACACCCAACCTCTGCTAATTATGTTGGGGGAACCATCCTTTTCACTTTGAATCATAGTCATGTCATGTCTCCAACCTCTATTCATCATTCAGAAGACGACTCTCTTTATCCTGCTAATTACATCGAGAAGCCTAGACATCTCAGGCGTAAGACTAAATTCCTTTGTAGAACTTGTGAAGGAAATCACCTTACACGTTTGTGTTCGGTTATTGCCGAGATTCCAAAAGCATGGGGCTCACCCAAGAGCCCTTCAGATTCTAAGACATCCTTGGTTTCTCCTTGCACTACTTCTACTTTGATTGCCTCGGTGGTCCCACCACCACAATCCCATCCTGACCTTACCTCCTTTTTCTAAAATGAAGTGTCTCTCACCCCCGTTACTATGCATCCTCTTCAACCTATAATTGAAGAATTGGCCACACCAGTGCAATCTCTGGTCAACCTTACTCTCCTTGAAGAGAGTGATGTGCCTCTTAGTCATTTCATCAACATTCCTAACCCTACTCCTTCTGAATGAGAGATATTTATTCTTCCCCTGAATTCTCTCTCTCCAAGTCCTCATGAAGTTCCCTTCGATTGGGAAGAATTGATGGGGCATACCATAGCCCCACCTATGTCTTTTCCATTAAGAGACATTATTCGAACCATCACGGAAACTGTATCCTCCATCAGCACTTTCTCCTCCTCAACTTGGAGAACTTTGGGTTTTCCCAAGCTTTTGTCAGCTATCTGTGAGATACTGACTTTCCGCAGAAGACCAAGATGAGAGCCGTGGCATCCCCCTTTACATGTTGATTAAGAAACTAAAAATGAGCCTTAGTTAAGCTCTTTTCTGACTCATCTAAAAATAAAAAAGATTGTCAAGTGAATTGTCCCTTTCACTCTCGTTAAACTGGATTTGAAAGGTCATAGGTCTTAGTTAAGATCTTTTCAGACTCATTATCAAAAATAGAAAATATTTATGAGTGAACTTATTTTTTTCACACTCGTAAATTAGATTTGAAAAGACGTCTATTTGGCACAATTTTACCCCTTTTTCACACCAAGTAGACTACACGACATAAAAAAGGATATTTTTTGGCATTACGTTGTGATTGCATCGCATGCCCTCACTTGCAGTATTGAGCCTTTAGTCGGTTCTCGCTTTGCATTACAAACCGTTGTCTAAGCAGTTTTTCATCCTCAACCAAGAAAATACCTTTTTATATCCTTCACAATTTTACACCCTATACCCTAGAGGAAACATCTGTTGGAAGATTGGTTGTTGTCATTGATGTCAACCCTAGTCATGGGTTTTGGACCACGAGATTGATCAAGGTATTTGGACATGAAGGAGAATGCACATGCAGATACAACACCCATGGATGGATAGTATACATCATGTTGTTTCTGGTGGTATGTGGCACGTCACGTGGATCCTCACGTGGATCTTACCATTTTTGCTATAACGTTTTGTATAGAATGATTCAGATGGTGAAATTTCTATGGTATTGAGAAGACATATCAAGGTACCTGTGGTAAAATTTTCATCTCTTGATTCTATCTAATTATGGAGATACACTCTATGGAAGATAGGGTTTTTGACCAGTCCTGAAGCTAGTCAATAAACAGGTGTTCCGGGTAAAATAGTCATAAATTATTCATAGAGAATCCAAATGAAGTGGGACAAATTTCATTGGAAATAGTACATAATTTAGTTTCTTTTGTGCGAGTTTCAGAATCTGATGTTAAATATTGAGGATGGGGCATTCTGTATAAGTTCGGTCTCCTGAATAAACCAGAATTGAACAAAGTCTACTATTCTCTCTATAAATTATTTTTGGGGAGGATTCAATGAGTTAAACTTGGAGAATTTTCAGAGAATACATTGAGTAATATTATCTACAAGATCAGAGTATTCCAATAATTGAATAATTGCATAAATTGAAGAAGTATCAGGAAGCATTATCAGGTTGTATGTGATGGTTGGTTGATGGTGATGATTTAATGTAAAGTTTTATTATCTCTCATATATTCTTGGGTGGAAGGAAGGGGCAAGGATGGAGAGTTAAATACTCTCTTGATATTGGAGGATTGTATATTCCTCTTGGAGGTTTATCCCTCCCTTTACATTTGGAAGTTGTAGCTACCTTTGGAAGTCATTACTTTCCTTGAACAAGAACTATTGATTATTTCTCATATATTGTGCATGGTGTATTGTGGTGTATTGGTGTAACTCTTATACTATTGTTAATTTCTCACTGGATATATTTGAATGGTTTAAGTATAATTTTAAAAAGGTTTTAAATTGTACTTGATAATGATTCACCCCCCTCTCAGTATCAACAACTGGTATCAAAGCAGGTTGCCTTTAGAACAGTTTAACCATTGAAAGGAAAATATTGAACAGAGATGGATGAACATGAGCACATTTCAAATGGGATTCAAAAATTTGATGGAAGAAATTATGCATACTGGAGTGATAGAGTGAAAACTTACCTAACGGCTTTGGGAGTAGACATTTGGTACTCATTTATAAATGGCTATGTAATCCCAAATAATGCTCCAACCAATCCAAATGAGAAGAAGCCTATGAGTTGTAATTCAAAATCTAGACATGTTAATCTAGCATCATTGGAACCAACCATTGCTAGCAAATTGATGGTTTGTAGCACTACAAAAGAGGTATGGGACAAAATCAAGAGTATCTACGAAGGTGATCCAAAAGTTAAGCAGGTCAAGCTTCAACGACATAGAGTAGAATTTGAAAATTTAAAGATGAATGAAAAGGAAGATATTGCAACCTATATTCTTAGAGTTGATGAAGTTGTTAATGCAATTAGAGGATTAGGTGAAGAGCTCTATGAATTGTTGGTTGTACAAAAAGTGTTGAGATCACTTCTCTTGAAGTATGATGCTAAGGTCTCCATCATTGAAGAAACTAGGGACTTGACCAAAATGTCAATGGATGAATTACATGGGTCTCTTATAGCATATGAAATGAGAACATGTACAAAAAGTGACCAGCCAAAGAATGAAGCGGCCTTTAAAGCCATAAATAAGAAAAAATACAAGGATAACGACCTTGATGAATAAACAGAAAATTTTGTAAGAAGGTTTCAAAAGGGAAGTGGAAGATACAAAGGTAAGTCTCCTCTCAAATGCTTTAACTGTGGTAGAATAGGACATATTGTTGAAAACTGCTACTATAAAAAGAGAAGTCTCAACAATAAAAAGAGATTCTACTCCAAGGATGATGACATCTCCTTAGATGAGAGTGATGAAGAAGATAATGATGGAGGATAAGTCCTCTTCATAACTCAAGAAACCCAGGATGATGATGACAAGAATTCTAAAGAAGAAGAAATTGTTTGTGAAGAAGATTCAGACGAAGTAACCAACCTTGATTCCTTTTGGGGATACAAATACAATGCAGAGAGTGCACAAGAAGATGAGAATCTTGAAAAGTTGAAGCATGTTGAAACTAAAAATAGCAAGCTTAGAAACAAAAACATAATACTAAAAGGTGAATTGAGTAGTTGTGAAGAAGAGAATTACAAGCTTGAAAAGACCATTAATAGCTTGAAGGAACAATTATAAGATTATGAGAAATTGAAAGCAGAATTGGATCACACAAAAGGGGAGCTACTATTGACAAAAAAAAAGTTGAAGAAGTTCGAAAAAAGCACTGAAAAATTAGATGAGATCCTTAGCAATCAAATATCTCCAAATGACAAGACAGGACTAGGATACAATTGCAGTTTGAAGACAACAAAACAAGAGAAGGAAGATGAAAATGATGAAACCAACACTCCAAAACAAGTTGAAAAACAATATAGAAGACTAGAATTCAGAAGGAATGAGACATCAAGAAGATCCTCTCCCATCAGGTATGAAAGAAATCATTATGAAGGAAACTACAAAATAATAGATCGTGAACCCAGATGAACCACACCACAAAGAATATCACTTACTCCCAGGTATCAAAATTTCTTTCTTGGACATTGTTATACTTGTGGAAATTTTGGATGCAAGGCAATCAATTGTAGAATCAGTGAAAGAAATAACTATGCAAGCTACATGAATGGTGAAAATAGTAGATACAGAAATGTTCATAGACCTATCAACATAAATTATAATCCATTTGACCCATTAATGGATCAAAATATTGTATGTTACAAGTGCAATAATCTTGGTCATAAAGCACGAGATTACAGAGAGATGAAGGAAGATAATCATATGCCAAATTTTTGTATACCAACTACAACATGGAAAAGGAAAGAAATTCCACAAAATGAAAATTGACAAATAACATTGGTCGCTAAAGAATGCAAAGAAGAAGATGAATGGTTCATAGACAGTGGGTGCTCATCTCATATGATCGGATATCAAAGAAAATTTGTCAGCTTGAAGAAAAAGGGTGGAAATGTTACATTTGGAGATGACTCATCTACTAAAATACTTGGAAAACGAATTTTAAAGCTTGGAAGTGAAAATGCAAAAGCAGGAAAATTCCTATTGGTTGAAGAATTGAAGCATAACCTCCTCGGTGTCAGAAAAATATGTGATCAAGGATACACTCTTATGTTTGACTCCCGAAAATGTAAAATCATAGAAAATAACTCAGGAAGATTGGTTGCAACTGCAACAAGAAGACCGAACAACATATACATCCTAGACATGAAGAAGAGAGAGAATATAAAAGCCACAGAAAAGGATTCCAAGGAAGAAAAAGTCTCAAATACCAAAAATAAGGATGAAGTATTATTGAGTGCCACATGTTCAGGGGGAGCAACCCCAAAGAAAAGAGTTACCTTTTGCCATTAAAATCAGGGGGAGAAGCCTTACCCTTTGCCATTGATGTCAAAGGGGGAGAGAAATTGGGATCATGATGATAGGGGAAGCATGAGTGTTGTCATCAATGACAAAGGGGCAGATTGTTGGGAGATTGGTTGTGTTATCACTCCAAGAAACTCCTTAGGGTTGTAGGCTAAGGATGCTTGGTAAATTTATAAATCATGAATAATGAAAGTGTGGATCAATGGGATAATAGAGAGTAGCTAATGAGAAGACAACTCACAATGCAATCAAATGAAAAAGTGCTTTTAGGAATCAATGAACAGACAGAGTAATATCAAAAGGTATGGAGAAAAC
>ML784181.1:259570-321179 GCA_009831015.1 Picea engelmannii
CTAGTTATAATTCTGCCTTCTGCGCTGGTGAAAGCGCAGATTTTTTCAAAATCAAATTTCTCAGTCATGGAGAGTCCGTTTTGCATGCTTAAATAGTCGATCGACATCTAAAAATCCTAAGATTTCCAATGGTTCTTTCAAATATGCATTTGTATCTTTGTAAGATATTCAAATTTTCCCTACAAGATTAGGCATTGTTCTTTCAAAAATACCAGTGCATTTTTTATCGCTAACATCTAGCTCCAACTGGGATGGATACCTCCCTGTGAGGTCTCGAAGAACCTAGCAGACCTTGTGCCTTTAGTATTGGGCCATGGAGTCATTTAGCCTTTTCGGTGGTTAATGAGCACACACAGGCTTGCCTAAATCACCGAAAACAAAAACTTACCCAAAAATCAAAACTTGATGAATCTCGATTACCTGCAAGAGAACAAAGACCTCAGGGCTTTTCTAGACGAAGCTCCTCTCTCCCAATTCTTAGTATGAGGTCAACAATAACATCCACCATGACTATATTCCATGATTAGGAGAGACATGAGGATTTTCACCAATTGCATATTTCAGCCTTTCAGAAACATAATGAGGAAACCAAGCTGCACCACCACTAGCATTTACATACGGTATAGAAGCAGGATCAAGGACTACAGTAAACCAAAAATCCACTGGATTGTGTGGACGATCATAAAGAAGCTACATATATGTCGACAATAATAATATAAACTCAGGCTGTGAAGCCACCAACGGAGGGTGTTGCCGGTTGCAACCATGTCTTTGTAAACCTTTTCTGGATCGTGTATCAATACAGCAGCAGCTTCTGATACAAAGCATTTTTAGATCCTCTGATATGTGCAGATAGCCTTCCAAGGCTCTCATATATGCTTTGATCATGATAGAATAAAAAAAAAAACTGATTCTGTGCCCCAAAAATAGGTGTCTAATATGACTTTGGCACCTCTTCAAACACCCTTTTTATCAAATCCGGATCTTGAATTTGATGTGTAAATTCAATATGAATCTTTAGAAACTATTTTCAGGATGTTTGGTTGAGAAAAAATTTGATCTGGGTGAAAATACACCTTCGCTGGCCAGTCTCAAGTTTCACCAGCTATTCCACCTTAAGATTTGCTAGTTAGCTGGTGAAAGCTTTGCCTTTCATCAGCTAACTGGTTATAATTTTGCCTTCTGCGTTGGTGAAAGTTTTGTTTTATCTTTGAGAAGAAAATAATGCAGAGCAACAATGATCCCTCTGCAGGTGCATCTTCTGCCTTGTCAAATGCCAACTTTCTCTTGGATCTCTTCCTTTTAGACGAAGAGGGTTTCTCTTGCTGTGGTAGAAGAGAAATGGCTCTTCTCTTCCTCTGACTACTTTGACACATCTTAGAAGCAACATCAATACTCTACAAAAGATCAGAGTTTTCTCCTAAGCATTTAAAAAACTAAACCATGTCAATCGCAATAGAAACATGAGTCAGCCAAAAACATACTATTATGAAAATATACATCCATAAATTTCAATAACCATATCCTGTACCATAGGAGGATCCATACCCACCAACAGGGTGACTGCTCACAGTGGATGAAGGATAAAAAGGATTTTGAATTTTGGGCATCAGAACCATAACCAGCATCAACACTGTGTGTAATTTTCTTATGACCTCTAGCCATGAAATTCTGAATAAGATGTTGTGTTGTTTGAACTTGGGTATTAGTTCCCTTAATTTCTTCAGTGATCTCACTAGGAACACTTCTAGTTTCCTGAATAGTGATTGTAGCTCCACTAGCATGATGCACGTACCCAATATGTGTTCCTTCAACTTCGATTACATCATCTGCATAAGAGAGGGGTATCTGCATCTTTTGTATCACCTAAGTGATGACTGGTGCAGCTGGAGGTGCATGTAAAGAAGATCTCAATCCCATAGGTCTCGGATCTTTGCCATAAATAGATAAGCCACGGTGATGAGACTGTGATTCAACCTGAGTATCCCAAGGAGGATAGAATGAATCATGCTTGAATGTTGAAGTCAAGCTTGTGCCCAGTCCAGCCTGGGATGTACTCGAAAGAGGTGGCACTGCTGTCTTTCCCCATCAAATCTTTGTAACCCACAGCCCCCCAAGATTGAAAGGATGAATCAATTCATTCTGTGAAGATCGAGTACGTCAAGAAACATGGTGCCAAGGTTGAGAATGCCATGTGGATGACCAGAAGGACAATGGACGTAAAGTCTTTGCTCTCATAGCCCTTGAGGAGATTGGAAAGAAAGACTCTCATAGTGCCAACAAGCGTATCCCTGAGGAAACCCACGCGATATATTTCCATCATCAGAGTAGAGGTTTCACTGTGGAGAAAACGTTCTTCCACTCTGAATATGGCTTTGTCGTTCCAAGTAGGGTTTGCACCACCTGTTTTGTCAATTTGCGTCATCAATTTTTTCTCAAAATTGATCCATACAACACCACAGGTCTGCATCATGCCAAAAATATGTATCTTCTTCAAATCTTGAGCTGAGATGATGTTAAGTTCTAGCTGTGTGTAAGCTTCCCCATGATGTAGAGCGAGTTTACTGGTAGAGCGGTGAGATTATTTCTTTGTTCTGTAATGCAGGAAAGCCTTCCTGAGTGAGATTATTTCTCCATAAGATCCGTATGCAATCTTGAGTTTGTTATGACATGATCCCACATGAAATTCTGCATCATATCCAAATTAATGATAACTAACAGTCTGAGCATATAGATGATGTTTCGACAGCTGTTTCTCATCAACTTACAATGATAACGTGTAAACTTCACCAGTCGTGTCACCTGCATGCCCAGCTCGGGGGGTGGGCATATTCCACCTAGAAGAGGAGGCACATCTCCAGGAAAGCACTGAACAAGTATTTCTATAACTGGCAGAGTGGATAACATTCCCTTCTCGTTAACATTTCCAACAACCTCATCCAAAACTTTAGCCACACCTGTAGCATGCACTATGAGTGTTGAGCACCAACACCAGTCGCAGCTCCATCATCAGAAAGGTAGAAGTAGAGTCGGAATATGACCGGCTCCCAAGGAAAATGAGACAACGTACAAGATAGTCTCGAGAACAGCAAGAGTGCCAGAGTATTGTGCTAATGCCTTCTAAGAAAGGAACAGAGAAAGCAACAACATAGAAGCAGCCATTCCCATGAAACTCGTTACAAGCAAGCTCTTTCACAATGGACTCTACTGGTCGTGACCTCTCTCTCCCTCGTGTGAAAGGTACAATGCAGAATGAACACATATTGTTACAGCCATGCATTGTGGAGACAAATGATGTAACTGAATTGCTAGCAATTCTTACTGGACTGATATCATCATATGTTTCTTCAAGGGACAGAAGTGTATTAACTCCCTTTTGACCATAATCTACAACTTCTAGCAAGTGAGGCAAGTCCCTGTAAGCATCAGGCCCACAAACTACATCAACCAACTTGTCTGATTCAATTATTTTTTCTTTCAAACGTTTTACCATGCATCCCAGCACAACCACTTTTGGAGGAACCACTGACTTTGCTCGTCCCTTTTCAACAATGTTTTTTCTTCTTTCAGCAGCTAACTCACCTTATGATTCGTTGGTTAGCTAGTGAAAGCGCTGCCTTTCACCAGCTAACTGGTTGTAAAATTGTCCTGTGCGCTGATGAAAGCTCTACCTTAGTCCAAAATGAACTTTCACCTCCAAAAGTGTGATTTCATCAAAAACTCAATGTGTCTCTGCTTTATCCCCTTGACACGTTTTCTCTACAAGCTGAAGTGTTGTCACCGACCTTTCTGTTTCAGAAAACTCTGCCACTTTGATCTCTGCAAAACTGTAATTTGCATACAACCTGCTTTGCTTATTCAACAATAACTGAAAGCGATCTACATGCTCGTAGGACGAGATTATTTTTCTGTCTACTCCTACATCTAACTGCTGCAAATACATGTTTCAGGTATATACAAATTTCCAGAAAAATAATTCAAGCAACAAATTGCTTGACCCATCTTTATGTATACAACATGGGACAGGGAAGGAGAACAAAAGATACCAGAAGAAGACTGCAACCGGATCACATTCACTGTTGCAAACCATGATACCAAAATCTGTAATATATGACATCACTGAAAACCGTGAGTCCATCCACATAGAAATTGGATCATAAAATTTATGTATGACAATACCTTGCTATTTAAAGTGGAAAATCTGCTTTCTTGTATTAGTTTCATGATGTTCCTAATCTGATCTAGGACTATTTCCATATCCAATATTCTCTTTATCATCTGGTAAAGAAAGACAAGCAATCTTCAAATCCTTATCATCAGTCACGGGCGGATAAATGTCATAAGAAACTTCTTCAAAATTTTGAGAGCAATCCTCTTTTATAATTGATTCTTCATTAACAACATAACTTTCATCTCTGCAAATAGGAGAATCAACTGCTTCCTGCTAAACATGTTTTTCAATTTTTTCACAGCATTCTTTAAAAAGACTTTCAGCTGAAAATTCAACTCCTTCTTCCCATACCCTATAATCCTTTTCGTTTTTGTTTAAAGTAGTAGGTACATAAGAAGAACAATCCAGAGAATCTTCAGTCACACAATCATCAATATTCACATCAACTCTATCTTGAAGATATTCCTCTTGAACAACAACAATAGAAAGAATTTCATATTCACAACTAGAAGAATAGACATTTTGAATATGTGAATGAAATTCTTCACAACAACCTTCAAGAAGAATTTCCCGAGAAAAATACCTTTCACATTGATGATGGAATACTCTATGAAACTCCTTTAAATAATATATGCTAGAAGGAGGTAAAGAACGATACCATTCACGAGCATCTTCTTCTAATGAGAAGACAAACATCTTCATGAGCACATCCTCATGATATACATCCAGCTAAATCATGCATTGATGAAATCTGATGAGATGATCTGAAGGATTATCTTCTTTCTTTTCTGCAAATCTTGGGAGGTGATCTCCCCAAATATCTATAGAAGGAACCGGATGTGGGAAACCAGGAACTGTTGAGAATTCAAGAGGTGCAAACCTCTGAGCCAAAAGAGCTGCAAACACTTTTGACATTTGATTATTGTGGAGTCTCCACTGAATCTGTCCTTCATGGAGTCACCAGATAGATAATTACAACCAAATGATGTCCAAGATTTGTCTATCATCAAAGCTGGATCTTGTTGTCTCCCAAGGAAGCTGAGCTTCGATCTCCTCTCCCCGACAACGACGCCAATTTGTTATCACTCCAAGAAACTCCTTAGGGTTGTAGGCTAAGGATGCTTGGTAACTTTATAAATCATGAATAATGAAAGTGTGGATCAATGGGATAATAGAGAGTAGCTAATGAAAAGACAACTCACAATGCAATCAAATGAAAAAGTGCTTTTAGGAATCAATGAACAGACAGAGTAATATCAAAAGGTATGGAGAAACCTGATCTAGATAATCAAGTACAACAGTGTGTAGGATCATACAAGCCAACAAGAATTCCTTTAGTTCAAGTTTATGATCTAAATAAGAATATGACAGTTCTTAATAGCTGAGCTAAACTGAAATAAAGTACAGAACATGGAATAGATGAAGAAATTTTTCATTAACAACAAAAGAAGACTGATTTTGTATTGAAAAATAAGTGTCTTAGTACAATAGCCAAAGAGTATCCAAAATTGAACCCCTTAGTCCTCCAAATGTCTTTGGCTTTATAGCCTTACAAGATGAAATCTAGATCCTTGAAAGATGGATCAGATTTTCTGAAAATAGTCAAACCAAAACAGATATAACAAGTGTAGGATGAGATCCTATAAAAATGGATCTAGAATGGAAAATCAAAACAAAATAGGAAAGGTCCTATTTAATGATTTCTAAAAATAGAAGATTGTTGATGAAGTGCAGTTTTAGCCTCCCAAGGTTGTTTGATTTGGTCCTCCACAGCTAAATTCGAATTGGGTGATGTGTCATTTGATCCCTATCATTTTTCCCTTGAAAATGACTAAATCTAGTCAAAAAATTCCCTTTTGACTTTCATCTCCAAGAATGGCCTTCAGATTTTGATTTGATAATTCATAACCAGCTTATTGAAGAAGATTTCAAACCATTCAAACCCAAAGAATCTCGATCTGGGAAAAAATTCGGCTATTCTGGCCGTGACAGGCTTCACCAGCTAATTTACCCAAAAATCTGCTCCTTAGCTGGTGAAAGGCGGAGCTTTCACCAGCTAACTAGTTATAATTCTGCCTTCTGCGCTGGTGAAAGCGCAGATTTTTTCAAAATCAAATTTCTCAGTCATGGAGAGTTCGTTTTGCATGCTTAAATAGTCAATCAACATCTACAAGTCCTAAACTTTCCAATGGTGCTTTCAAATCTTCATTTGGAGCCTAGGAAGCTATTCAAATTTTCCCTACAATATTAGGCATCGTTCTTTCAAAAATGCCAGTGCGTTTTTTATCGCTAACAGGTTGATGTCATTGATGTCAACCCTAGTCATGGGTTTTGGACCGCAAGATTGATGAAGGTATTTGGACATGAAGGACAATGCACTTGTAGATCCAACACCCATGGATGGATAGTATACATCATGTTTTTTTCTGGTGGTATGTGGCATGTCACGTGGATCCTCATGGTTGAGGAGAAATGAATTTTTGATGATGACAAAGTGAATTGAATAAGGAAGTACATGTAGGCCCTGAAGATAATTAAAGAACAAAATTACAAAATAAGAAAATGTCAGGTCGAACCTAATGTTAAAATGAAGTGACATAAATGGTATAAATAAATATCATTATACATTCATTTGAAACACAAGTCGAATTTCAGAGGAAATCAAAAGTAAAGAAGGTCAGATTTCAAGGGAGGATGAAGTCTTTTGGTGATGTGTTCTAAGGTATGTTATTTTCAAGTCATCTTACCATTTTCTCTATAACGTTTTTTCTAGAATGATTCATATGGTTAAATTGCTATGGTATTGAGAAGACATAATAAGGTACTTGTGGTAAAATTTTCTGCGCTTGATTCACTATAATTATGGAGATACACTATGTGGAAGATAGGGTTTTTGACCAGTCCCGAAGCTAGTTAATAAACATCTGTTCTGGGTAAAATAGTCATAACTTCTTCATAGAGAATCCAAATAAAGTGGGACAAATTGCATTGTAAATAGTACGGACTTTAGTTAATTGTGTACGAGTTTCAAAATTTGATGTTAAATATTGAGCGCGGGGCATTCTGTACAAGTTCGGTCTCTTGAATAAACCAGAATTGAACAAAGTCTACCATTCTCTCTATAACTTCTTTTTGGGGAGGATTCAATGAGTGAAACTTGAAGAATTTTTAGAGAATACATTGAGTAATATTATCTACAGGATCAGAGTATTCCAAGAATTGAATAATTGCATAAATTGAAGAATTCTCAGGAAGCATTATCAGGTTGTATGTGATGGTTGGTTGATGGTGATGATTTAATGTAAAGTTTTATTATCTCTCATATATTCTTGGGTGGAAGGAAGGGGCAAGGATGGAGAGTTAAATTCTCTCTTGATATTGGAGGATTGTATATTCCTCTTGGAGGTTTATCCCTTCCTTTACATTTGGAAGTTGTATCTACCTTTGGAAGTCATTACTTCCCTTGAACAATAACTATTGATTATTTCTCATATATTGTGCACGGTGTATTGTGGTGTATTGGTGTAACTCTTATACTATTGTTCATTGCTCATTGGATATAGTTGAATTGTTTAAGTATAAGTTGAAAAAGGTTTTAAATTGTAATTGATACCGATTCACCCCCCTCTCAGTATCAACAACATCACCCTGAGTGTCCATCTCCCACATGCATTTCCTTGCATTAAGCATAGGTACGTTCCACTGCTGGAACTAGTTTTGCTTACTTGCAACACTTGTTTCCTCCTATGTATCATATCATTCATTTGTTATGAAAAAACAAAAAAATACGGGCGGTAAGGGAGTACTATATTATAATTGGCAACAGTCGTGTCACCTTTGAATATAGCACAAAATTATTGAGTCCTTGTGTCATCATAATTTTGGGTTTTAGCATGGCCTTAGGAAGTTGATCTCATTACAAAGTTTTCTCTAGCGATTAGTTACTCTTCCAGTACCTATAGAGAATGTTATTGATGCCTCCTGCATCTAATAGTCACATCATTGAGTCTATGATGTCGGATTCCACCACATGTCTCATGCTCTTGTTCAAAGGAAGTCTCACAACCTGCGTCGGCCAGTCCTCAGAAATCTTGACTTTGCATGTTAGCCATACCCTCAGTTTGTCTCAGAATCACATGATACTATGGTCCTATCACACACCCTGGCCCTACTTGCATCATTGGTAGGTCACCTTGAACCCAATAATCGACATTTCATCATTGGTTGTTGACTAGGTGGTTTCCCTTGTGTTCGAAGGCAAGACATATATTCACTCTTTGGGATTCATGCAGTGTCTTGGATGCCATTAGCCTTATTGATGGTTTCCTCACCTTTGTCAGTAGTTTTCATCATTGTCTGTTATTCAGAGGGTCTTTTTCGTGTACCACTTGCATTTGATACATGCGAAAGACGCACAGGGTCGCTGGTTTGTGAACATGTTATTTGTCTGATATCCACCAAATCATGAAGCTCCTACTTTTTTCCTTGTGTTGACTGATGAGAGATGCCTTAATTATCTCCTTTCAATGGGTCTCTTTCCATCGAATTCAACTCATCTATTCTGGATACGGGACCTAGAGTTTTATGAGTACCTTGAGGCTTATAGTCATTAGCGGCAGGCTCTCTTGCCATTGACAGATGGGAATACATTAATGTCTCTTGATCAATAGATTTCTCAAGTGTTCGACACAGACTCCTTTATTCACACTTGTAGGAATGTACTCAATGCCTTGATACCTACTTTCATTATTGGTAAGTTGTATCGCGTTTGTTAATGGTATACCTCAATGACTGGTAATCAAACGATGTCTCATTATGTTCGACCTCAACTCCCTTATTCACATGATGTAGACTTGCACCCTTGGTGGATAGTGTAGAAGACTTGAAGACATCACTATGTGGCCGCATCTTTCCTAAGCTATTGCTTCCCTTTCATTGGAACAACACCTATTCAACTTTAGTGATCATGGGAGATCAGATTGTACTCCACGGTATACATATATCTTCAGATTGATTTTGAGACTGGTTGCACTGGGCCTTGTTCGTGACTATGAAAAATTTTGGCATATAACCGCAATTGTATCTGCCTATTCATAGCCACAGACACTTATTTGATATATTTTCCGCATGGATCTGCATTGTATTCTTGACATCCATGTATGAAAATTCAGTACAAAATGTAATGATCAATCAAGTTCGTCCAACTAGTTCTCTTCCACTCCACTCCTAGGTTATATATAATGTATTTTGGCCATCACAGATACTCCTCTGATATCACACATTAGGGGGCATCTATTATAACAAGATTTGCCTAACCATTGCTATCTTTCATAGAGGGCCTTTTTCCATTTCCCTATGCAGACTTATCATCCCTTTTTGAAATTTCCAGAGCTAAAAATAAACATTTTTCCAGATATACATGCCCTATCAGCTATACAACAAGTGTATACGTAGGCTGCTCCACTACATCCTACATACATAGGGATTTGTGCCAGAAAATACGACAAGAGATATATGATCCTTGGCCTTCCATATATTGGAAACGTTCTGACTCGGCCCTTCAATTGCATTTTGAAGGCTATAAGAGCACAATTTCGAGCTATGGAAAAGAGGAGAAAGCATTCAACTTTGAGAGCAAAGTTACTCTAGATAAATTACTTCATATTGAGTCTGCATCCCTTTGTCCCTCAAGTATGAACACAGTGTTCAAACCCCCAAGCTCTTTCCCTATTGTTGAGAGAACCTCATTGTCTCTCTCTTTCGAGCTTGCCTTTGGTGGAGGATTGAAGTGGTGGAGACCCAGTTGGAAGGAACTTGGTTCCTTGGTTTCAAACCATGCTGGCACGGAAGTCTGTAATGTTGACACTTTTTTTGATCAATTATTAATAGAAATACTCCTTTCCCATCCTATTGGTATCGTGCAAATATATGATTATTATCCATGGGCATGTTTGTAATGTTTATTAATGGATTATGCTATCTGATGTGCTAACCCCTTTACATTATCACTATATACTTGCTTTGCTTGTTCATTGAGAAAATATTGCAGGTACAAAGATTTGGGTCGAAGTGCTCAATGGTGGAAAATCATCAAACGTTGTATCGAGGTAGGCCTCTTTCTTATCTTGCACATTATTTTATATAGTATACAATGGAATTGACTTGATTTCTGCAGTCATACTTGTCTATTGTGGTTTACCCTTGGCCATAGAGAGTTTTTCCTCGTAACAGTCGGTCACACCATAGTTCCACTTCATACGCATGGAATTTATTCCGAAGGAAACATGGCGAGTATCTCTCCTACCATCACGATCGATATCTCTCATATTCTTGGCAAGGTTGAAAATGTATACATCGGTGTGGATTGTTCGTTGGAAGAAATTTTGATCTACACTGAGCTCTTCAAATAATTCTATGATGTATTCGCTAGGTCATATAAATAGATGTCAGGAATCATCCCTTGAATTCTGGAACATACGATTAAAACCTATCTGGATGTTAAACCTGTTCGGAAATGACTTAGATTTGTCAATCCTAGGATGTCCTCTGTTACTAAGGCAAAGGTAAAAAAAAATGCTTAACGCTAGCTTTATCTAATATTGTTCTTGTGAATAAAAATCAAGGAACCATCCTTGTGTGCATGGATTTTCGAGACTTGAGTAAGGCATGTACCAAAGACAACTTCCTGACACCCTTCATTGATCAGATTCTCGATGAGTGTGTGGAAAGAATTTTTTTTTCTTTTATGGATGAATTTTCAGGGTATAACCAAATTCATATTAAGCTCAAGGACCAACATAAGACAACATTTATTTATCCTTGGGGTACTTTTTCATACTGGAATATGCCTTTCGGCCTTAAGAACACTGGAGAAACCTTCAAATGAGCTATGACCTTCACATTTTACGATCTCAATCATATAGTTGAAGCCTATCTCAACAATCTTGCTACTCACTTCTGTGAGAGAGTGGATCACCCTACTCACCTTAGGCTAGTTTTTGAAAGATGTCTCCATTACCGCATATGTTTGAACCCTCATAAATGCATATTTTGAGTTAGGTCAGGTTGACTTCTAGGAGTTTTAGTCTCTGATATTGGGATTATGGTGGATCTGTTAAAGGTTGAGGCAATACTTTGATTTCCTCCCCTGCACACTATTCGTCAACTTCAAGGTTTATAGGGGAAAGATAACATTTTACGAATATTTATAGTGAACTATGCCAATATTACTAAGGGTTTCATGCGTCTCTTAAATAAGGACACTCCTTTCATCTGGGATGAGCAAGCCCAAGAATCCTTTGATGCTTTGAATAAATCCATGGTATCGATGCCTCTGTTGAAGTCTCCTGACTACAATACAGATTAATTACTTTATATCTCTGCATCCAAAGAGACGATTGGTATGGTATTGGTTGAGGAGGAAGACGAGATCCATGAGCACACCATTTATTATCTTAGTCAAAACTTAGTCAGCCCTGAACTCAAATATTCTCATGTTGAAAAGCTAGCCTTGGTTGTCGTTCACGTAGTTCAATGATTACGACACTATATATTGCTTTGAAAAACTAACGTGGTTGCCGATGTCAATCCATTTCAATACGTCCTTACTAGGCATATCATAGGGGGAAAATACAATAAATGGATTGTCATTTTACAAGAATTTGATCTAGATTTATCTTTTGTAAAATCCAAGAAATCATTAGTTTTTGCAAAGTTAATATCTGACTTCCCTCGGTTAGATGAGGATGTTATTCATGTTGATTCATTTGCGTATGAACACATTTTCCTTGTCTCATTGTCAGACCCCTGGTATGGATATATTGTTGTCTATCTTCAAACTTTGAAGCTCCCTCAACATCTCATAAGAGATGATCGACGACATATACAATACTAAGCTTAGAACGACCTTATCATTGGTGAAACTTTGTATCACTGAGGAGTAGAAAGTATCGTTCGTCGTTGCTTGACTCACAAAGAAGTTGAGTCTATTCTGAATGACTGCCACAATGGAGCTTGTGGTGGTCATCTATCTGGGCTTGCGACAACCCATAAAATTTTGCGAGCCAGTTATTTTTGGTCGTTTGTTTTTAAATATTGTGTCGAAGAGGTTAAGAAGTGTCACCCCTGCCAGGTGTTCACTCGAAATATGTGCTTGCATCTAGTCGTTATCGTTAGTCCCTTCACCAAGTGGGGGGTGTATTTTGTGGAATGAAACCCAACTTCGGTTGGGGGTCATCAACACATTATCGTGGTCGTATACTACTTTACTAAGTGGTTCGAGTCCATGCCTACAGTTAAATCCAATGGTAATATTGTTGCTTTCTTCGTGTTCAATCAAATTATATCCAGGTTTGGAATCCCGAGTGAGATTGTCACTAATCATGGCAGTCAATTTCAGAACGAGATGATGGAAGAATTAGCATTGAAAATGGGGTTTAAACATGGTCATTCTTCCCCTTACTACCCCCAAGAAAATGGACAAGTAGAGGTCATGAACAAGTCTCTCATGACCATTTTGCATAAAACTGTCAGCCAGAGCAAATCTAACTGGCATATCATGCTTTATCCAACACTTTGGGCATAGTGAACCTTGGTTAATACTTCCACTAATTTTTCTCCTTTCCAGTTAGTGCACAGTGTGGATTCAATCCTACCTATTGAATGTGAAATCCATTCTCTTAGATTGGCAGTTACACTCCTACCTGACACTTCTTATCTCGAACAACACCTCGTACACCTAGAGAGTCTAGACGAGAAGCATCGAGAGGCCTCCATGGCTATCTAAGAGAATAAACGATGTGTCAAGGTCCAATATGATAAGTTTGTCTGTCCTCAGCATTACGCTGAGGGTGACTTGGTCCTTCTGTACGACCAAGCCAAAGAACCACTGGGGGCAGGAAATTTCAAACCCATGTGCACGGTCCCTATATTGTGAGACGTGTCTTAGAAAAAGGAGCCTATGAATTAGAATATTATGAAGGGAATATGTTGGTTGAGCCCATGAATGGACTCTACTTGAAACAATATTATGCTTGAGCCCCAAGCTTGGGCGTAACTCTTTGTATACTAATGTATTTTAGTGTATATATATTTCCCCCTTTTCTTATCTTCAACTTGCTTATCGATTTTTCCCTTGGTTGGAAGATGTCAATGGAGTCTTCGTTCTACTTAGGATTTGTAGACAGGGCTATTCGTCATACAGGGAACTTGGCTTCCACCGCTTGGTTTGTTTACTCACCCCAGGGTCTACTGGTGTCTTCAGGTGGCGTTTTCCTAGGCCCATCAATGAATAATGTAGTTGAATATACCTTCATTATAGAACTTTTGTCTGATTCCATTTCACATGGTATTCGTTCTTTAGAAGTTCTCATGGACTCCCAGTGAGTACTATTTCAGTTGAACAACAGTTACCATGTGCGAGACCCTACTCTACTACGATGATTCTTACGGGTACGACTTTTGTCCGATGCATATGCTATTTTATTATGTATCATCACATACCTAGAAGTTCTAATTATGTATCCGATGCATATGGTAATTGTTTTTAGATTGGCATTTGTCACATAACTAAAGAAAATAAAACACTTTCGTCAATGTACACATTGTAATATAAGTAAAGTCGAAGATCAATGTTTTTATATATATTTCATCTCTCCAAAACATGGTGTTATAGTACAAAATTGGGGCTCACGCCCTCAAAATACATATACAACCGATCATACAATAATCATGACATCTACGCATGTGGCGCCAGATGTGTGTCATGATAGCATACTATAGCCTTTGTGAGACGCCAAAATATTCATACCCAAGCATGGGGCACACCTACCACCTGCCACTGCATTGCCTCTGGAAAATCCTCTACCTGAACCATGGAATCCTTTGTGTCAAACAAGACAGGTTGCCTTGCACTTTTTGAAGCACTCTATCAGTGTCCCCTCCGGCTGGCTCATCCCCCTGGTGCGTGCCTCCACCAGTGTCATGGAAGTCTGTATGGACATTGTGGACCCACGTCTACATCACATACATGTTTAGTTAGTACTTGACATCATCCAAAAAAAAAATGTTTTCTTATACAAAAATACAAAAAAATGAAATATTCAAAAAATGTTTGCATACCTATGTCTCCATAGGCGGAACCTGGTGGTAATGGAATTATGGATCTCATCTAAATTCAATCCCTACATAATGGTAGTCCTCCAGAGCCATCACCTGTCAACTCCACTAGAAGAAAATATCATCGTTGTAGGGTGTTGGCACCCTACCACTTCCCTGTCGCCTCATCACCTTGGTCCACCATTCCATGGTTTGATTGTGAGGTCCATGCAGAACAATCTCGACTCTAGAGCCCAAGCCTAGAACCCGCTTGAAGAAATAACTACACAGGATAGACGTGAACCCGAAGTTCCTCTTTCTACCCAGTTTGCAGTCTCTCAACTGGCTCTTCATGTTGGCCAACAATGAGGTGCACTTGTCATAAACCAAGGGTCATCATCACTCCACTGAATAGAACATAAGTGGCCTCGATTCCTGATGCAAAGAGGCTAACCTTGTGATCTGTTTCAACACTAGGACAACAATATTGAGACTTAGATTGTTGATCGCTCTGATCGGGAGTTGGATCCCTACCTTTTCGTTCCCTGCAATGCAATGAATGGCTATATAATCCTCTATGTTCATGCCACTCCCAGTTCCCTGGGCTTTGAGGTTGACCACCTCACCTCGACGTGACAATCCTGTCAAGAAGTATATGTCCTCAACTTCAATCCTCAATGGTTTCCCATCAAGGTTGAAGGTCTTTGTATCCGGATTCCAGTAGTTCACTAACATATGGAGTAGTCTCACTTGAGCTCTCATGCCTTTTCAGATCCCAAAACTTATACAACCCACATCTCTTTAAATCCATCTGGTCCCCTAGATCTCTCTCCACTATATCATCCACCTCTTCATTCTCTCTTTCTCTCCACTCTAGCACCATCCTGCAAGATTTAAACCATTTTTTGAGTTAGTAACATTTTAAAAACCATATCCACAGACTTGTACATGAGATATAGTTTACAAAGTCGTCTATAGGTCTACTTATACGTTGGTTGTTTTATAAACAGTTGTGTATATCGTTGCGTATATGTGAACCAATGATCTACAACCCGTGTATACTCTAGTTTCTAAGTTGCGCCTTAAAATGCTTTAAAAAGGGACATACGTGAAAATATTAATCACTAGAAATAAAGAGAGGAACAAGATGAATTACCTGGTCTAGATGGTTGTTGATTCCATCACTTGTGGCTCCCACAATCAACAGTTGAAATTTAGGGGCAATTTGGTCCAAAATGCACAATTTGGGTAAAAACTACAAATGGTATAGTAAAATTGTTTATTTTTTTACTATTTATAGAAAAACATTAACCACTTTGCATAGTTTTTACTAACATTTTGGCCTAATGGACTAATACGACAATGTATGGAGTTGGTTTTGGTGGTTTTATCCAGGGATTATTGCGGCTTTTAGCGCCATGACGCTCGTTTGTAAATTTGGACAGGTATTTTCGTCAACCAACATATAGGATAGGTCATCAATCCATTATGCACATTTGCGTCATCCTATGACTACAACTCATATGCCTTAGTTATGAACCCATTTGGTAGCAACACAAAACCTTCTTTATACAACTAGAAGTGTTGTTATTGAATGGTAGAGACTTACCAAACATGGGTGCCCTAGTTAGATCCTTTGCACCATTCGGTGCCCATGGAGATATTTTTGTCCGTAGGACCGGGAGTCCCTTATAGCTAATATATGACTTTGTGTTTGAACCTCATTTATTACTCATAAGCATGCTGACCTATACTTAGCGGGACTCCCAATGAGTCTGATTTTAGCTCTTTTCCCACACTCTCAAAAAGTGAAAAGATTGATGAGTGAACTTGTCCCTTTCACACTCCTAAATTGGATTTGAAAGGACGTCTATTTGGTGTAATTTACCCCTTTTTCAGACCAAGTAGACTAAATTCATGAAAAATGACATTTTTGGCATTAATTTGTAATTGCATCTCACTTTCTTACTTGTAGTATTGAGCCTATTGTTGGTTCTCGTTTTCGCATTATAAGCCTATCACCTCAGCATTTTGCATCATCATACAAGCATATCCTTATTTATATCCTTTTCATATTGACACCTTATACCCAAGAGGAAACATTCCCCCGAGTGTCCATATCCTACATGCACCTCCTTGCATTGAGAATAGGTATGTTCCACTGTTGAAACTAGTTGCTTACTTGCGACACTTATTTCCTCCTCTATATCATAAAATTCATTTGACTATGAAAAAATAAAAAATACAGGTGGGAAAAGAATATTATGTCATATTGGCAGTAGTTGTGTCACCCTTGAACATATCACAAGATTTCAAGTCCACTTGTCATCAAAATTTTGGGTTTAGCATGACCTTAAGAAGATGAGCTCATTACTTAGAGTTTACTCCCTTAACTAGTTACTCTTCCAGTCCCTATGGAGATTTTGATTGGTGCCTTCTGCATCACAAAGTTTCATCATTGAGTCTATGCTGCCAGAGTCTTCCATATGTCTCATGCTATTGTTCAAAGGATGTTTATCATCCTACATTGACTATTTCTTAGAACTCTTGACTTTGCATGTCGGCCATACCCTCAGTGTGTCTTAGAGTTACATCAAGCTATAGTCCTATAGTGCACCTTGGTCCTAATTTTATCATTGGTAGGTAACTTTGAACCCAACAGTTGACATTTCATCATTGATCACTGACTGGGGGGTTTCCCTTATGTTCTATGGAAATAAATCTATTCACACATTGGGATTCATGCAGTGTCTTGGATGTCATTATCCTTATTGGTGGTTTCCTCTCCTTTTTCAACAATTTTCCTTATTGGTTGTTATTCATAAATTATTTTTCTTGTACCGCTTGCATCTGGAGCACACAAAATATGCATAGGGTCATTGGTTCGTGAACATGTTCTTCGTCCGATTTCCTCCAAATCATCAAGATCTTGCTTTGTACATCATGTTGAATGATGAGAGATTCCTCAATGCTCTCCTTTCAGTGGGTCTCCTTCCATCGAATTCAACCCATCTATTTTGGAAATGAGGCCTAGAGTCCTGTTAGTACCTAGAGGCTTGCAGTCATTAGTGACAAGTTCTCCCACCATCGACAGTTCATAATACATAACTATATCATGATCAATGGATTCTTCAAGTGTTTGAACTCAACACCTTGATTCACACTTGTAAGAATGTACTCGGTGACTTGATACCTACTTTCATTATCAGTATGTTGTCTCATGTTTGTTAACGGTATACCTTAATGACTAGTAATCAAATGAAGTCTCATTGTGCTCGACCTCAACTCCTTTATTCACATGATGTAGACTTGCACCTTTGGCGGATCATGTAGAAGACTTGAAGACATCAGTTCATAGTCACATATTTCCTGAGCTGTTACTATCTTTAATTGAACTAGTACCTATATGACTTCAGTGATCACGGGAGATCAGATTGTACCCCATTGTATATAGATATATCCATATTTATTTTGAGACTGGTTTTACTAGGACCTGTTCGTGACTATGACAACCTTTGACATGTAGCCACCTTTTTGTTTCCTATTCATGGCCATGAACAGTTTTTTGGTATATTTTCACATGGATCTGTAGTGTAATTGAAATTGGCAGCTATGTGCGCAAAGCCAGTACAGATTGTAATATTCTCATGAGTAACTAGTTCGTCCATATGGGTCTCCATTACTCTACTTATGGGTATTATAATGTATTTCTTCCATCATGGATACTCCTCTGACCTCACACATTAGGGGGCATATTTTATAGAAATAGTTTCGTCACCATATGAAAATTTGCTCAGAAGGCCTTTTTCCATTTCCCTATGTAGATTTGAAGTCCCTTTTTGCAGTTCTCAGAGCTAAAAATAATATTTTTCCACATATACATGCCCTAACTATTATACAACATGTGTATACGTAGGTTGCACCATTACAACCCATGTACATCGGGGTTTGTGCCAAAATTAAAAAATGGTGTCGGGTTTCCATGTCACGTCACGAGATCTATGATCCTTGACCTTCCATATACTGGAAACATTCTGAATCAGACCTTCAGTTCCTTTTGAAGGCTATAAATGGGACATATCCAAACTGTGGAAAGGAGGATAATAATTCAAATTTGAGATAAAAGTTACTCTAGAGAAATTATTCACTTCATATTGAGTCTACATCCCTTTATCCTTTTAAGTATGAACACATTGTTCAGCCCCCAAGGTCTTCCCTACTTTATTGAGAACCTCATTGTCTCTATTATATGAGCTTGCATTTGGTGGAGGATTGAAGTGGTGGAGGTCCAGCTAGAAGGGACTTAGTTTCTTGGTTCCAAACCATGTCGACACAGAAGTTTGTCATTCATACACTTTTTTTTATTACATTTTAATAGAAATACTATTTTCTCGTCCAATTAATGTCTTGAAAATATTTGAATTTTTATTCCATGGGCATATTTGTTATGAATATTGATGGATTATGCTATTGAATGTGCTAACTTTATATATTATCACCATATGCTTGTGTATCTTGGTTTTTGAGGACAAGTTGTAGGTGTATTTCTTTGGGTCAAGTGCTCAGTGGTGGACTTCATCGAACATTTGGACAAGGTAGGCTCTTTATCTTGCCTTGTTGGCATATTTGTTTATATAGCATACTTGAGATTAGAGTTGATTTCTGCTGTCATTTCCGTATGTTGTGGTTTACCCCATACCATGGAGATATTTTCCTCGTAACACTAAGGGTTGGATAAAATGCATAGGTGTGCATGAAATTAATAAAATGGATTTTTAAATAGAAGAAATAATAATATGAGAGAATAAGAATACACATAGAATAGTATCTAGAGTCAAACTACACTAGGTATAACTAGAAGAAGACTCCTAATTAAACTCTAACTAAGATCTAGTTAGGAGACACTCATTAAATGAGAAATTGGGGAACAAAGGGAGAACTAAGAGAGAAAATAGGAACACATTGGGGAATGTGAGGGAATTTGGATTTTTAAATAAAATAAAGTTTGGTAATCACTTGTGCAACTTTCGGAGAGTATGACAAGTGTGTGGGTGAATACTCATAATTAATTTAAATTAGATGTTAATTATTTGTGCATGAGGACAAGTTTCGGTGAGGAAAATGGCTATAAAATAAATGGTGTAGAAGGGAAAAGGGATGACTTTTGGAGCACTGTTATGCTGCCGAATGTTTGATTGACTGGATTTTACTTGTGAGAGAGTTGGGACTCCAAGATTTTGCAAAGAGTGGAATCTCTTCCTTGCAAGGTAGACTTAGAAGCTATTGTGTTCTAGTTTTTTTTCTTGGCCCCTTTACAAATCGGGAAGATAAGGGGGGAGAAGACTACCCCTAACATTGGTTGGGAGGTACCGGTGAAGTTTTCTTGATTAGCAAGAAAGATAACAGAGGAGTGCAAGACTTTGAAGGTCATATTCATTTCGCAGCCTTCATTGGTTCAGATATTTTTATATTATGAATTTATTTTGTGGTACGAGTGTATTAGTATGTTATATTGGTATGGCCATTATAGAATCACTAGAAATTTTGAATGCCAAATTGTTACAATTGATGCCTAACAAATAATAGTTACAATGTTTACAATTTTCAAAGTTTCTTTGTAATTTCGAGCATTTCCGAACTCTAAAATTCGAGTGGCTTGATCCCCATTATAAAACTAGAAATTATATTGTGTATGGTCTATGTTTTAAGAATTATATTTCCATCCATATTTGTATTTCATATGATCAAATTTTTTAGTTGAGATTATTTTTAAAGAAATTTAATAGAGTATTATTCGCTGATAACTAAGGAATTAATTTCAAATTTCTATCGTGACTTCTCTGTTGAGTTTCTTTTTGAATCCTAAATCAACTCATATTGTGGGATCTCTATTGAATTTTACTCTAGATATGAATTTATTAGTAGCATGGAGTCTCTGTTTAATTTTATTATAAATCCAAATTTTTGGGATCATGGAATGCCTGTTGAATTTGATTATAATCTGAATTTTCAGGACTATTGACTTAATTTTTAACTGTAGGCGTTAGCCCCCTTTTTTTACCTTGACATTTATGCATGTAACCGTGGTCTAGAACTTAGCATTGGACAAAAAAGAGTTATTCGGAGCTCTCGAACACCGGTGCTCCAAAGGTTTCTTCAACTCCAGCACTCTAACTCACTGAAGTGTTACCTATCGAATTTGGTCAAAGCGAGGTTGACCGACATATGTAGTTTCTACCCTGTCCTTCCACTTTACTTCATCAATGATTATGATTTAATCAGACGGTTTGTGGGTATTATCCTCACATGAGAATCTACAGTGGAGATCTAATTCGAAACTATGGGCTTCAGAGTTTCTCCGCACCCAATAACCTTGAACTATTTCCCCCAGATCGTCAAACCGTCGAAGGGCTCAGGGATATGACACCTCAGTCTCTCCTTTGATCAATGGTTGACATCCACTTCAAACTTTGGGACTATGGGAATCTCTTAAATTTTAACATATATGACTCAATTTCGTCAAAGTGTCGAAATACCGAACTTCCGAAGGATGAAGGATCAAAGATCTAACGGTCCTCATTCGATCTCTAGATCCACGAACATCCTTTACTATGAAACTCTAGGCTATGAGGTTCCTTTCTCCTTTTCACCACCAAACTCCTGAATTGTTGAATGTCAAATTGGTGAAGGGCGGATATCTACGATCCACGTTCACCCGTCAATGAATGGTCATGATTTACTCTGGAACTCTAGAATTCAGGGATTCTTTCTCCTCATCACTACCAAACTCTCGAATCATCGAATGCTAAATTAGAAAAGGGTAGAGATATATAATCCACATTCACCTGTCAACGAACGGTCAGGATTTACTCCAGAACTTCAGGCTTCGGGGATTCTTGCTCCTGATCACTACCAAACTACAAAATCATCGAACACCAAATTGGCGAAGGGAGAATATCTACAAACACGTGTACCCCAACTTATAGTCAGGATTTACTATGGACTTCAGAGCTTCAGGGTTTCTTATCCCTTAATCTGTTGCAACTCAAACTTGTCGAATCATCGAACCCATTAAGGATCCAACGGCTCGCATTCGCCCACCGATCTATGGTGTAGATTCACTCTGAAACTTAAGGCTTCGGGGATCACGTAGCACAAACAACTCTTTTTTGATGAATTGTTGAATTCCAAAGGACTCAGGGTTTAACGAGTGCGATCCTCCTGTCTAATCTAACGATTGTGGGGATTTTGAATCCTCACAAATAGATCTCATCCACCAGTTCTTAAACAAGAAATTTTACACTTCTTGGGTCCCATATTGAACAGTGTACATGATTTTTCTCCTAATCTTTGTCACTTATTTGAAGTAAACTCTAGCACTCACTTGCACTTCCCTCCTAATCTATGTACTTTAAAAGGTCGCTTGCGCACTTTTATGCCTACTCTGTGTAAGTTTGCATTGTATCTCCTGAGTTATGTTCTTCAGAAGTTTAAGGCCTCGGCTTGCCTTGAGTGGTCTCTGCACACACCTTGTGTTGTTTCTCCTGAACTTGGACTTTCAAAAGTTTCGTCTGCACACTCCTTGCATTGACACTGTGCACACTTTGCATTGTGACTCCCAAAAGAGAAACTTAGGAACGTAAAAAATATTTTAAATTCTTTCTCAGAATCAAACAACACCCAGACATAGTTTTACATCAAAATAGTATATTTTAGTTCAGAAATTTCAAAGCAAGCTTACAATCTTCTCTCAGGATTGAGAGATTTTCTCTTCCCTTATTTTCAAGTAAAGTTGAAAACTCCATTATTGATAGATTGATTACTTAAGGTTTTATGGTTATTATTTTTTTAAACTTATGTCATGATATTATTGAATTTCTTCCTTTTCTTTCAAATAGTAAGATAATGAATTATTGCAATAGCATACAATTGCTTTATGTAAGTGATGATCATGTTACCAGAGTTTCTATGTTCTTTGAAGAAATTGTAGTTAATAATGTTGGTAATTCTAGTTGAACTTCAGAATAGATTGAATTTATGGGAATTATATACTTCCTTGTTCCTCAAGACACTCGCCAGTCTTGAGACATTAAATGGTCAAAATCAATTGGATGAATCCTATACTGAGCGTTGATTATGTGTCTTGGAGGTCCTAACCTTGCAAGATATGTTGGGTGGGTAGACATTGTATGCTATATTTATGTGATGTGGCAGATCTTTAAATAACATTGAAATTGTATCTAAATCTTGTTGTGCATTGAGATGAATGAAAATAAAATGTGTATGTAATTATGAATGTTGTTTCATGTAATACTTGTTCTAACTAGGGACTTGAAAGAAAAAAAAAAAACTTACTGTAATCACTTACTTTTATGTCGTAACAGAGGGGTTTTTACAATTTGTGGTAGGCATTCCATTTTCCTCTTTGATAGAGCTACATAATATCTTGGTGAGGAGGGTAGAGCCCTTTCACAATTGTTATTTTTATACATACCATCATACAACCCTTGAAACTCGAGGATTATAGGGTCCAATTGGTGAGCTCAATTTGATTTGCAATAAGAAATATCGGAGCAAGATTGGAGTATAAATTCATAGGGTATAAACAACTATAGCCTTTAAGAAAAAATTATATTATTTGAATCCAAGAAAAACCTCTTATCTTCTTTGCTTATTTACAAAATTTCCCAGTCTTGCTTCCCTAGAACTAGATATAAATATAATTTGTTGCAAAGAGGATTATAATGTATGTTTAAAAACTTCAATAAAGCCTTTATAGTTTAATAAAACCTTATGTAATTGGATGCATGAAGGATTATAATGCATGTTTAGAAACTTCAATAAAGCCTTTACAGTTTAATAATACTTTATCTAATTGGTTGCATGAATGATTATAATGCATGTTTATCACCTTTAATAAAGCCTTTAGAGTTTAATAAAACCTTATAGAGAACCCCACATTTTTTTGAGTGCTAGTAGAATTTTATGAAAAAAAATTATTGAATTTTGCATAAGGGACATATGCATTGCACACATATTGTATGAGAGCATGTAGTGCTTACATTTCCTTAAAGAAAACCATGTGCATGTCCTATAGAGGCATGTCCATCACAATAAAATGAAAAAATCCATGATTTGGGGAGGAAAAATAAGAGTTTTCTAAGTTTTTCTTCTTGTGTGAAACTAAAGTTAGGTGACTTATGGATATGTTAAATCCTATCTAAATACACCATATAGAGCTCCTTGATTGGTTATGAAGACACCATCTAAATTTGCATGTCAAAATAAAGAAGATCGAGTAGGGATATATTCTTAGCATAAAGGATATCTTTATGAATTTAAATACATCTTTTTGAAATCATATTTTAGAACAAAATAGGGAAAACATACTTGGGATTTCATTAGTATTCTTTATAGTATATCTCATTACTTATTTATATTAGCAACAAAGGTATATCAATGGATCTTATTTCAATGAGTTTTCCTACGTGAAAGGAACCAATATGTAATATGTATGGAAATAAATCCTAAAAGTACACTTGAAATAGAGTACAAACCATTCAGACATTTGATTTTCAGATATATTTTTAAAAGAACCAACAAGTTGAAAGCGACTTGATATTGGGTTAAGGATACATTTGATTTTCAGACATACTTTTAAAGAACCAACCAGTTGAAAGTGACTTGATAATAGAGACACATATAGTTTAGGGAAACAAAGTGGAGGGATGGAGGAGGATTTTTTGAATTTGAATTTTGGCGGGATACATGATTTAGTAGTTTTTCTATTGTTTTGTTGGATTTCATGGTGGATTTCTGATTTTAGTAACTGGTTATCTCAGTTTTTGGCATTCTACTAGGACTTTTCTTGTGGGGAGTGTTGAGTGGACTCTCCTAGTTTTAGAGCCCAGTACTTGAGTCTCGGTTTTTTGTCGTTTTTCATAACTTTCTAACTTGGGGGAAACTTGAATTATCTCCTCTAGCTCTGGCAGTAAGTCTCTTTGTGTCTGGGATCCTTTTGAAGGTACCCTCACAGTATAATCTTTGGGGGGTCCACGGATAGTTTTTTATTTCGTCTGGCTTCATATTTAATGTGATAAGTTGGCTTATTTATTAGCCATCATTTCCTCAGTTAACGGGAAGACTTGGAGGTAGGGGCCCATGATTCATGATTGGACTGCAAATTTAGAGTTGGAAGAGAACTGATAAGGTGGAAATCTCTTAGGATGGAGTTTGAGGACAGTGGTTTTTTGGGCGAATCAGACGAGGAGGACTGGGACCGAGAGGGTCTTTTCAAGATTGTAGATGAGTTATGTGGTATTAAGTCTGGTTAGAGGAATTCAGTTAACCATTTAACTACCTTGGAAAATACGCTTCCAGAGATGTCCTCACCAATTTTACCTAGTAAAACATACACTGGCAATGTTGTTTTTAACAAATTACCTCTTGGTTCTGAAGGAGGTCTGACTGCGATTTCTAATCAAGCACCTGGTAGTGAGGGATTTGTAATAGGTACCAATATTGGAAGCACCACAAATCTGGTAAATACAAGGATTTCTAAGGGCCCATATTCAACCTACACTCGAAGAGGACCAGTGATTTTAAAGGATTCTAGAACAAGGAAGGAGGCAAAAGTCTGGAAGCCAAAGAAAACACGATGTCGCCTTGTCATTGGTATGGATGTCAGGCTTGAGGAGACGTGTAAACTTTCATTGTGCACCTTGGTAGGAATATTTTCTTATAAACATAAGTGTAATCTTACCTTCATAGACTAGATGAAGGAGGTCTAGCAACCTCGGTTGGGATATACTCCAACTTTTATGACTCTACCAAGCAGATGGTTCAGTCTTCTCTTTAAAACTCCTGAGGATGCTGAGAGCATTTTAATTTTTTTGGGGGATTACAAGTGCGGAATCTTAATGTTGAAACGATGGAGGGAACGATTTGACCTAGCAACTGAGTATTTTAGTTTCAGGCACATTTGGGTGTTGTTTCCAGGGTTTCCCTTAAATATCTAGAATATACCGGTGCTAACGGCTATCGGTAATCTCCTTGGTCACTTCCTGAAAGTTGTTGAAGTTGGTCTAATGTCGACAGACAAATGCCTGGTGTGAGTTTTGGTCAAATTGGACCTGCATGCTGAATTGATGGATTCCATTGGACTAGAGTGGAGAGGCCATCTCTCGATTCAACGTTTAGATTATCTCGGTTTTCCATTTAGATGTACCTCCTGCAGGTGAACAGGACATTTGAGGAAGGATTGTCATATTGATATTGACCTCTCCGAGGAGGAAGTTGATCAGTATCCTGGTTCAAAGGACGTGAATTATATTGAGGAAAGATCAGAGGAACAAGGTTCGTTGGGAGGTGGTGAAACAATGGGAATGGATGAGCCTCAGGTCAGTGCCACAAATACCCTCATTAGTAAGATTAACATTTTGTGTCCATCTCTTTTCTTTAAGCTATCTTTGTGGGAAAGGGATTTCTTGGAAAATTCTATATTATTACATACAGTCTCGTCGGTTGTTAATAAGAAGGGGATGGAATCGGTTGATTTGGGTGTGGCCTTAGGATTTCTAGATCAGACTTTGCCTCTTCCTACTAGTGTTTCTTTTGTTTCCAAGACTTTAGCTCCTTTGGTTTCATCACCTAAGGAATTGATTTCTCAGGCTATCCCTTCTCCTTCATTTCCCGTTTCGGGTCCATCTTTGGTTGAGTCTTTAGTTCCTACTATATGGGAGAATACCGAGTTGGTTCCTCTTCAAACTTTTTGGGGATCGGTCACTTATGTTAACCTGAGTTGTAACTCTAGTGGTGATTTTATTTCTGACAGACTGGACCTTGGTAGAAAGATGGCCTAATCGAGGGGGTTGGCTTATGAAGTATATCCTATTAAAACTAGGAGTTCTCAGAAGAAACAAGAGCTTGGCTCTTCTTCTTTAGAAAAACCTTCTACTTCAACTTTGGATTTGGGAGCGCTTATAGGCATGAAATACCTGGATAGGGCTAAGTCATGATCCTCCTCACCCTAAATATCAGAGGGGTGGCCCCCCCCCTAAAATTTCCCTCCACGAATAGGTTGTTATCTTCCACAAATCTGGACATTATCTTTCTTCAGGAGACCCTTGCTGATGAAGACAAAGCTTGAACGTTTATGCTTTCCTTGTGTCCCACCTGGATGTATATTGTTGTGATCTCTATGGGGAAGTTGGGAGATCTTTTGGCGGCATGGAATCCCAATATAGTGGACCTTCAACCATACTTATGTGATGGTGGCATTTTATTGGCAGGTTTTTATATCCCTGGAAAAAGAAGGATTACCTTGATAATTGTTTATGGCCTGTGTTCAGGCAACATATTGTTATGGGAAAACATGGAAGTGAAGGGACTTCTTGATTTGAGTAATCTTATCATAGTGGGAGATTTAAATTTTTCTACTGGTCTTGATGAAGTCTGGGGAGTATCGACCTTGATAGATTCTCATAAAACCTTTTTCAGAGATTTGTTTATGAGACATCATTTGATTGAATTTAAGCCTGCTGAGGTGATACCAAGTTGGTGCAACTGCAGATTCAGGGAGGATGGTATTCATAAACGTTTAGATAGGTTTTACGTTTCTACAAAGCTTCTAAATGAATCAAATTTTTTTAGATCTTGGGTCGATCATCCTTACATTTTCGACCATGCACCAGTCCTTTTTCAGTTGGATTATGGTATCAAGTCTGCATACTATCCCTTCAAGTTTAATGAAACTATGTTAAAATATGATCTCTTTAGTGATATGGTAAAAGAAGTGTGGAATGCATAGCAAGAATTTTTGGGAGTTGGGGCACAATCTAGATTAATTGGGAAGTTAAGTATTTTAAAATCTAGGGTGAGAAAGTGGACAGTGGTTAAAAAGAAAAGAGAACAACAGACTTTTAATTAGATAGAAAATGAAATTCTTACTCTTATCAAAGAGAGTATGGATTTTCAAACAGCGACTGAACCTCTTAATCACTTGAAATTACTTCATAATGAAAAGAATAGGATTCTAATGGTTGAGGAGGATTTATGGTGCCAAAAGAGCAGGGCTATTTGGATTCGATCGGGTGACAAGAATACAAAAACATTTCACAGGTTTGCTAGCTTTAGGAAAAACAAAAAACACCTTTGGGAAGTTGAGGATGATTCTGATCATGTGCATATGGGGCATGAGGATATTAAGGAAGAAGCCATGAGACATTTCAGCTCTTTTTATAAAGATTCCCACAATTCGATTATGGACCAGATAGAATCGGTTCGTTTATACCCCAGGTTGACTACAGAGGAGGAGGTACAAATGATTGAAAAGAAGGTTACAAAAGATGAGATTCCTGTGGTCCTGAGGGGTTTTACCAAGGACAAGAGTCATGATCCTAATGGGTGGACAGTGGAGTTCTTTTTGCATTTTTATGACTTGATTGCTGATGATCTTTTAGAGACTGTCGAAGAATCGCACTTATCTAGTATGGTAAATAGATCTTTAAATTCGAATTTCATTGCTTTAATCCCAAGGTTAATGGTCCGACATCTTTTGGTGACTTTAGGCTGATCGAATTATGTAATCTTGTCTATAATATTATTACTAAGATTCTAGCCAAGAAGATCAAACCTATTATTGTTACACATCAACATTACTCGCTTTGATAAGTGTCGCAAGTGTCACATGTTCCTCACAACTGTCGCAAGTGTCGCATGTTGTTCACAAGTGTCGCAAATGTCAAACAAATCATATTTCCACGATGAATACACTAAGGAGACACTCAGAATACCTCAAACACCTTATTTGAAGAAAGAGAATGGCTAACTGAAGTCAGGTATCTCTTGCCACCTGAAAAGAGCTCTCAAACTAGAGTTTTAGAAGGGAGTGCTCCCCTACATCACCCCTAGGAGCACTGGCGCTCCCCTATAAGGTGCTAGGGAGCGTTATAACACTAAACCACCCCTATGAAGGATATCTACAAATATTTGAAGCGCTGGCACTCCCCTTGAGCCTACTAGGGAGTGTTATAGCGCCCTGATGTCCCTTTTGAGGGAGCACTGTCTAATCTGGGCAGCAGTTGATCTGTTCAAAAGAATAAGGGGAGGATATTTCAAGTTTGGAAGGCAGTTGCATTCGAATTCCCTGTTCAATCATGATCTTAGGAGAAGATCCCTGATCTAAGGAGGGAATTCCTCAACTTACCTTAAAGATACCTCAAGAGGTTAAGCCTCTCTAAACCTATATAAACAGGCTCTATGATGGTGAAAAGGGGGAAGAATTGCAAGCATGAAACCTATGATCTCATAGGAAACACATAGTGAACTGGAGGAGAGTAATCAGTGAAGCTGCTATCATCCAGGTCGTGGATCTTTTGAGCAAGGGTTAGACAAAGGGGACTTTACGAAGTTGTCGCATTCGCATCCACGGTTGTAAGTTACTTCTGTCATTGTTCTCATTAATATGACATGCTTGGCCTGTTTCTTTCTAGTTCATGTTTAATCTCATATGAACTTGTCTATGATAGATAGATCTATTTCGAGCTAATATCAATAGAGTAGGAAGTGGTTGTACTGTTTTTTGTCTACAGGGCTCATCGAGGAGCGAAAGATTGGAGCTCAACTTGGAGCATGCAGGGACAAACGTCGATAAAAGGTACCTCTTTTCTCCTTCCTCCTCATGCATTAGTTTGTGTAGATCTGAAAGGAAGTCGGTGTCCATGTTAAGCATCTTCTATCTTAAGAGTTAAGAGTCTAGCTCTCAAGAGGAGATCTACCTATCCGCAGGGAGATTTTCCTTCAACAATTATATCCTGTTGTTATAACCCTAATTTGAACCAGACATACTTACCTGACATTAGGCCATCTCATATGCCTTCTTTGCCAAGCCAGTACTGAACAACTCTTCTTAAAAACACCCTTTTTAAAGGCCCACATGCCCTACTCCACTACAGCCCACATGTACACTCTAGCTGACCCACTACAACCCACGTGTACCTACAAAAGCACGAAAAATGGAAAGTTGCTGACAACACACACAGTTTTGGGTAAGTTAACTAAACCTTTCAACCATGCATGGCCAGTCATTCGAATAAATACCTAGCTCCTTCTAGACTATAAAATAAGGGGTAGGGGTCCCATTCTAAGAGAGGAAAAACATAGTAAAGAAACTCTACCTGAATTAGTATTCCCCTTTGCCCAAGATTCTGCAACCATTTTGTGATTTCAACGAAGAAGAGAAGAAAGTGTGTTAGCAGTTGGTGCACAGTAAAAGAGGAGACTAGGAACAAATTCATGGAGCAGTGGCCGACTTCATCATTGTAAGTTTATTTAGTGAAGTTAATAATAAAGAAGTACTTTTCTCGTCCCACCATATGATATTTTCATTGTTTATTGCGTATATGTCGATTAAATCTCTAACCCATTAATCTGTAGATCAAATGCATGTGGAGTTCTTTGTTTGTATTTTGTGAATGTAGGTCATCCTTAGGAGGAGAGTTAGAGTCAAAGAGCGACCAAGCGTGAAGAGGGATCAATATCAAACGCCGAAAATAAGGTATGTTCACTTGATCTTCTTAACTGTGTATTTTCTTAAGAATAATGGGGATTAGGTCTAGGATGATGGTAAAAAGTAGGAATATTTAATTCTTTTATGCATGCATGATAAAACCCTAAGTGCTAGTCCGTAGGGGGATTTCCCACTCACAACACAATTGGCGACCATATACTGAGGATTTCTCTCGGGTTTTCTGGGGATACGTTTTGGTAGTTTTAAATTGGTTTCATCACCTTTTTTCTGATTTTCTGCAAGAGTCTAAGCTAGTAGGGATTATGGTCTTTCATACCAGTACTCCCTTCTTTCTTTGCTTGTCTACATTTTATTTTCGGGAAGTCACAGAGGTACATGCGGCCTGTATAAGGCCTGCATGCGTGTACATGCGCCCAACCTTCACTCAGCTCACATAGACACGCTAGTTGATGAAGTAATAGTAGCATGGCTAGGTTCATAAAATTTGTATTAGAGAGGCAGCCATCCTCTCCCCTGTCAGAAGTGATCCTTCTTAGGGGTTTTCTGGAACTCATTCCAGTCTCGTTTTTTTGCAACTTGTAGCTTAGGTTTCGCCTCAGATTGGTTTTGTTGTATGAAAATTTCCTTGAATTGTTTTCTTTTTCTATCAAAGTAAGTTTCTGAGTCTTCAAGTGATTCTGGTTCTCAATACCAGTAGTCTCTACCAGTGCTTGATTTCTTGTCTTTTCATTTTTTTGAAGAGTTGCAAGGGTACACGTGACTTGCATAAGGTCTGCATGCGTGTACATGTGCTCTGGACTTACACAACTCACGTGCACATGCTAGCTGTTAAACTCTCAGCTGCATGCCTCTTGAGATTTTTTTTTTTCAAGGAGAGGTAGTCATCCTTTTCCTTGTCAAAAGTTATACCTCTTAGGATTCTTAGTATCTGTTATAATGGTCGACAACTTAGGTTTGATCACAACAATAGCTTTCTTTTTCATTAAAAGGTTTTTCTCGAAATTTTCCTTTCATAGGGTTTTTAGACAAGTGTAAGAGTCCTTTTTTAATCTACTTGAGTGTTATTTTTAGTGACTCTTTGTGATCTGCGCTTAGGCCAGAAGTTTTCTTGGTCTTTACTTGTCATCATTTTCCCTTTTTGCTTTGCGAGCATTAAATAAAAAAAAACTTTTTATTTCTTGGTTTGGTTAAGTAGTTGTTGGTTTGCATTAGTAACCAGGAAAAGTTTTTCTTTTATAATTTCTTGGCTATTTACTTAGGACAATAAGTAGCTCATAGTCGAGCGAAATCTTTATTTGAGTTTGTTGTTCAAAGATCTTAGAAAAAAAATTTAGTTTGAAAAGTTGATTAAGAATTGTGTTAAGAAGAAGTTTTTTGTTTCCATCTTTCTGTTTATTTTTTCTTTCATCTCTCAAACATCATTAGTTTCACTTTCATAACCTTTGACTTAAGATAAGCCATAAAAAATTAATGATTAATTAAAATCAACTAGACTTTATGTTTGTAGGGTCCATCAATTAGTCTAGGCTAGAGCCTTGATTTAGGTTGGAGAGGAAAATCTTCAAGGCTGCAAAACATACATAAGAGTTTGTGCTGGGGAGTGTTAAAAGTCCAGTATCATGAAATTTATCCAGGACCCTCCTCTAACACAGGGGATAAAAATGAGGTCACGTGTGGAAATGTAGCAGAGATAACCCCTCCAAATCTGGACCAATCGTAGTGGAGAACACATATAGAGGGCTTGTCTTGGGATTCCATCAATTTCATTTTCCATGGAGCTTCGTGGGTCTCAAATCCATTCGAGGTCCTCAGTTGTCTTCCGAGCCACTTGCTTTCGATACCCTTGACAGGTTTCGGGCTCGATACCCTGCTCATTGTGGTCTACCCGACTATCGATTGTACCTACTTGGTGATTGTTCATGGTTGGCAACCTAGTTGCCTATCTTTTTTAGAGACATACACAGGTGACTACGGGGGTATACCATGATACCTAGGATAGACATCGGGCCACTCTTTGTAGAGTATACCCAGAGGGTGATTCCGTGTTCGAGTTGCACTTGCACTGGTAAGTTTCTCTAGTGTTGGTTGTTGTAACTGTTCTTCCAATTAGTTTAGTGTTTGCTTATTTTATCTTGTAGGGACTTTTTTCTAGTGTCTATTGTTTTTGAACGAATAGAAAGCCCTAGTGTGTCTTTGATCTTCTCACACAGTGGAGTATCACAAGCTCCACTGGTCACGAAGGCTTCTTGGCCTTCCACTGGTTACACTAGAGCCACCCCCTCCACTGCTAAGGTGAAAGCTAGACCAACAAGGGTCTTTTGAAGTGATCGGGTCACAAGAAACTGTGCCCGACCAACATCCAGAGGAACCAACTATTCCAGACCTTGAAGCGAAATCTCTTGGTCCACCCGAAACTCCAACCACTGATCTTTCGACACCCATCATCGTACATATTTATCCTTACGGGCGCCAGACAGTGTCACATGCAACAATGGAAACAAATGTTGCCACTTCTTCTGGGAATTCTTCTATTCCCACTACAAATGTCACCATAGGGGGTGTTCCACCTCCTAACCCACCGTCGTCAATCTGAGCCACCATGGTCTTGACTACCTCTACCACGAGTAGTGGTCCGATCCCATCTTTGGCGACGGCCACTACTCCTTTCACACAGAGTGCGATAGGACCTTCGTTCTCATACGAGATGCCTAGCTCAGGTACAAGCCCTGTACTATCCTACTCCACTTTACAGACTTTAAGTCTGGGGACAGGGAGCTCTAGCGCTCATCTACAAGGACCCATTGGGGGCACATATACTCCCTTTAATGCTTTCCCTTACGGAGGAGGTCATATCCCTCCTTCATCCCCTTCGCTCAGCGGTACCCACCAACAATCTGACGGGCCAAACACACACCATAGTTCATTTGGAGTCGGGAGTCAAGGACCACCTTCTCATAATATGTTGGTAGGGTCGACACCATTTTCTTTGTTCGGTGCATTTGGTAACAACAATTTCTCATTAGCTGCTTTCCCGACTGGGGGCTACCCTAGTTATGGCCAACCTAATCCTATGCAGGGTACTATTCCTACACAGGGGGCAAACACAGGAACTTCTTCTGCATCAGGACCTTGGAATTCTTAGCAAGGATCAGTTCCCTCGTCAGGAATTTCGATATGGGGAAATTATTTTTACAACCAATGGAACCCTGGGAAAGGTGCATTACCTATTCCCATGGGATCGGCATGGGGCAACCCTTCCCAAAGTCCTCCAAATGTAATGCATGCCCAACCATCTACGTCCTATTTTGGGAATCAGTCGATGATGTCTCCTCAAATGAAAAATCCGTACATTGGTCATGGCCATGGTTTTTACTAGAACCCCGGCCAGCAACCCAACTTTTCCTAGCAACCTGGTGCCAGCCAAACTCTAGGCCCATTTTCCATGGTTATCACCAACAACCTAAACTACCTTTCCTAGCAACCTTACATTTTCCAGACTTAACAAGGTTTTTGAGTGACCCTATCTGTCACGATCCATGTTGGCCCCCTATGCTGACGAAGTTTCCTTCGAAAATACCAAAGTTTGAAGCCAAGCCTAATGAAGATCCAGGAGATAATGTGACTACTTTCCACCTTTGGTGCTCATCTAATTCATTGAAAGACGGCTCCATACAGTTGTGATTGTTTCAACGTACTCTCATTGGGAGTGCTGCGAAATTGTACATTGAGCTCGACCGCTCAAGATATTCTTCCTTCAATGAATTGACAATGGATTTCCTAAACCATTTCCAATTACCTGTGAGATACGACGTTGGCATGGAATTGCTGGTCAATTTTGAACAGACAAAAGCTGACCATATCTCTGATCACATCCGAGAGTGGAGACGCTGGAAGATTTTGATTAAGGTGTCAGTCCCAACAACATTCCTGCTAGAGTGGTTCCTTAAGTCTTTGGTCCCATAGTTATCCAAAGACGTCGCAACATCGGGAGTGTTTTTCGAAGAAGATGAAATCACGAGAGCTCAACAGCTTGAGATAATATATTCTCAGTCTGGTCTACTATACGATATATTTCCATATGTGACACGATCAATACTTGATAAAACCAGACAATGAGTTGGACCACATGCCGATGGTATTGTTGGTTCATCACAAACAAAGCCCACTGAACAACTGACAAAACAATTGCAGCAATTGTCTATCCATCATACAATGGCCAACCAAACTACTGTTTCGGCTACTCCCCCTACCCAAACGTTAGATGTACACAATGTGCAATCAACAAATCCGAAGGCCACCCAATAGCCTAATGGAAATAAAAAACAATGTAAGAAGGGTAAGGGGGATAAAAAACCCACTAATAATGTTGGCAAGGGAAACACCAAAAAAAGGAAGTCGAGGTATCTGTGTAATCTGTATGCGGAAGACCACCCGAATCACCAATGCCCTCGGCTTGCAGAGGCCCAAAATTTATTATCACAACAACAGTCGGTTGTGTTAACAAACCCTTTTCAACATGGCCAAAATCTAACTCAAGCCTCTATAAGCGTGGAAGGGGGCAGCCAAGGACCCCCTTCGTCTTCAAACAATCCTACATCTACGAATGTGTATATGATGAAAGGTGATGCATGTATATCAACTAGAGCACATGATTACAGCAAGCCAAGAACTGTTGAGAAGGGTAAAGAAGTTGAAACCCCATCTCTTCCTCTCTAGATCGAGAATACGTTGGGAAAAACCATGACATGCATCCCAAAAGGTGGGTTTAAGAAAGCTTCTCACAACCCAAACACTAGGGCCGCCCAGAACTACTCTGTGGTGGAGGATTTGTCTCAAACCCCTTGTGCGATTTATGCTTTGGAAGTCATCCAAAGATGCCCTTCCCAGAGAAAGGCTCTGTTAGCCACTTTAGGATCCGCCGAGACTTGTAATCTGGGTACGATCATGCTTGATACGACCGACTTAAAACCTCGTCTCCCTTACCACGTAGCATTCTAGATAGTAGTGGCTTACACCATGAGAACTTTTAATCATAACATTTTCCGCACGGTGGTTGATGAGGGTGCCTCAACATGTGTAATGTCTTTGGTGTGTTGGAAGGCCATTGGCCAGCTTGTTTTGTCTCCATCACCTACTCTTCTTACCACTTCAACAGTCATTCGTTCTGACCACATTCCATTATCCCCTCTTTTCCCGTGTAGTTAGGAGGGAAAACCATGTGTGTCGAAGTTGAAGTGGTCGACACATATATCGACTACAATATCATGTTAAGGAGGATTTGGACCTATGCTATGCAAGAAGTAGTCGCTATAGTTTTCCGGGTCTTTTTGTTTCCACACGAGGGTCGGATTGTGACCATTGATCAATTTTCTTTCTCCCGTCATGACCCTTCATTGGGGGCATCCATGATCCGAATGATTTATAACCCTCAACCCGACGTTGTCAACATAGGGGTAGGTTTGTGACCACCTTTGATGGGTACTTTCGATTGCCCACCTCCTCAAGGCAATGTTAAGTTCATATTTGACCACCATAAGGATGAGGTTTTCCAGGTTTCGTTGTTTTGCATGACTTACTTCAACAATCCATGGATTCTTCCTCCCCCATCGGCCATGATGGAAGGGACAGGGAACCATGTAATGTCCATGCCCTTGTCCGTAGCAGAAGTAATGTACTCTTTAGTCCAACAAACTTTCGTCGACCCCGATCCAACTTTCGCACAAGAGTTAGATCCAATTCTAGAGCATATTTGGGCTCAAGGTTCCCTCACTAATACAGATTCTTTAGACTTAGTCTTGCCTCAGAAAAAGAAATCATGGAAGCAATGACTAGTCTGGACAAACCCTGGGATGATCTCCATCACAGATTTTACTTCCTCCCAGAGTTTAGCAGAATTGAAGCAGGGGAATTTACCTTGACTATGACTGGAAATAGGTCTTGTCCTATTAATCCTTTGGCTACACATGTTGTTTATGCCAAGGGTAATATGGAAACCATCACCGAAACCATACCTATAAACATCTCCAGAACCCCTAGCGTCATGGAAAATGTCTTTGTCAGAGAAGACTGCTCCCTCGAGATGATGCCAGGCATCGACCCACGAAGTGTCGAGCACGACCAATATTTGTTGTCTTTCAAGCTCCCTTTGAAATCCAAAAGCAACATCCAGGGAGACTTCATTTATGTTTTTCGATCTCGTCTGGATTAACTGAGAAAATCAAACAAAGACGGGTCTTCTTTAAGCCCTTTTTAGACCCTCTAAACATGAAAAGATCGTCGAGCGATCTTGTTGTATTTCACGCTCGTTAAACTAAAATTTGAAGGCACATCTATCCGATGGTAGTTTACCCCTTTTTCGGTCTGGATGGTCAACTGTACGAACAAAGGTATACTCTAGGAGCCTCGGTTCTTTAGAAGAGTATTCTTAGGTATAATTTTAACCCTTTTTTGGGCATGAGGGACTAAAGTTACGAAAAAGGAACCCCCATGGAGTCCATAGTTAAGCTCTTTTCAGACTCCCTAAAATTGAAAAGATCGTTGAGTGACCTTATTCTTTCACACTTGTTAAAATGGTCCAGAAGAACATTCCTGACAGAGTCCATAGTTAAGCTTTTTTCAAACTCCTTAAAAATGAAAAAATTGCCAAGTGATCTTGTTTTTATCACACTCGTTAAAATGGTTTTGAATAGACATCTGGTCGGTGCTAGTTTACCCCTTTTTCGATCCGACTAGACTACCTTCGGAAAAGGCACCCCAGCGGAGTCTCCTTTTACATTTTTTCAGACTCTAAATATGAAAAACCACCGAGCTTGCCTTCTCTGGGCTCGTTAAAAGTACATTGAAGGACATTACCATTGTGTGTTTTGTTAACCACATTTGCATACTTGTGTATTTGGTCTAAATGTCGGCTCCATGTTGCTCTCAACTGATCCATCTGAATCTTGCCTTATACGCAATCCCTGTAGCACTTTTCCTTTGCATCTTGACACCTTTGGCCCCGGGAGGGATTTTTTCGAATGTCCTTGTTCTGGACATCAGTCTTGTCCTTGCACCTAGAACTAGTATGTTTGCGACACTCATTCCTCCTTTGTAACGTAACATTCTTTTATTCTTTTTCAAACTTTCCAACATTATTGAAAAAGACAAAAAAAAAAAAATCAAATATACCCCAAAGAGAGGAAGGGAAAAGTATTTTCTTTTTATTGGCAACACAATGAGTTACCCTTGGACAAAGCACATCCTTTTGTTTCTTCTTCAAGATCTGGGATTTAATATGACCTTAAGAAGTTGTTTTGGCTACATCGAGATGTGTCCTCCTCCGTTTGGTTATTCTTCCAAACATATGGAGATTTTGTGTTGCTTCCTGCATCGTGAACTTATGTCAATGCCATGTTGCCTAAGTCTCATCATTTGTTGTGCTATTGTCCAAGGGAAGTTTTTACCAAGCCTGAGTCAGCCCCTCTGCAGTTTGTCTCTTGCCCTCATTCCCGGCCATCCCGAACGTCCAATCAAGTCTTTGTTCAAAATCAATGAAGCCTCCAGTCTGATCATCAAGATCCTCTAGTCCATAACCGACGAGTCGTCGAAGACCTATGGGTAGTGAAGTCGTACACTCATATTACAGTCCTACCCGAGTTGTGAATATTTTGAAGTTGTTGCTCGAGCTCTGAAGACATCATCTCCAGCCATCAGGCCTTATCAGCTTCTAGAATATGGATACTATACATGTATATCTTTTTTATTTTGAGATGTAGATCTGTTGTGTATTTCTCATAGCTACACTTTATATAGTTATATGACATGGATATACAGTGTATTTGATTGGTAGCCATGATTTTATTTCATCCCGAGCATGGGTATGCCCACCTCGGTGAGACAATTTTTATTTTGCAGATGGCACCTCCCGAATTCTGGTCTCGGGGCTCACCGATTTGGTATGTTGATAAAGATTGATAATGTATTTCGGCCATCAGATGCTCTTCTGACCTCACACATTAGAGGGCATATGTTATAACCCTAATTTGCACCAGACATACTTACCTGACATCAGGCCATCTCATATGCCTTCTTTGCCAAGCCAGTACTGAACAACTCTTCTTAAAAACACCCTTTTTAAAGGCCCACGTGCCCTGCTCCACTACAGCCCGTGTGTACACTCTAGATGACCCACTACAACCCACGTGTACCTACAAAAGAAAGAAAAATGGAAAGTTGTTGATGAAACACATAGTTTTGGGTAAGTTAACTAAACCTTTTGACCATGCATGGCCAGTCATTCAACTAAATACCTAGCTCCTTAGAGCCTATAAAAGAAGGGGTAGGGGTCCCATTCTAAGAGAGGAAAAACATAGTAAAGAAACTCTACCCAAATTTTTATTCCCCTTTGCCCAAGATTTTGCAACCATTTTGTGATTTCAACGAAGAAGATAAGAAAGTGTGTTAGCAGTTGGTGCATAGTAAAAGAGGATCCCAGGACCAGATTCGTGGAGCAGTGGTCGGCTTCATCATTGTAAGTTTCTGTAGTGAAGTTAATAATAAAAAAGTACTTTTCCCGTCCCACCATATGATATTTTCATTGTTTATCGCGTACATGTTGATTAAATCTCTAACCCATTAATCTGTAGATCAAATGCATGTGGATTTCTTTATTTGTCTTTTGTGAATGCAGGTCAGCCTTGGGAGGAGAGTTGCAGTCAAAGAGAGACCAAGCATGAAGAGGGATTGATATCAAATGTCGAAAATAAGGTATGTTCACTTGATCTTCTTAACTGTGTATTTGCTTAAGAATAATGGGGATTAGGTCTAGGATGATGGTAAAAAGTAGGAATCTTTAGGTCTTTTCTGCATGCATGATAAAACCCTAAGTGCTAGTCCATAGGGGGATTTCCCACTCACAACACATGTACTCTTTCAAAAGAACAGTTCAGGTTTTTAAAAGGTAGGCAAATCATTGACGCTATAGGTACATCACAGGAGTGTATTCACGGAATAAAGGGGAAAAAGTTGCAAGCTCTAATCCTCAAGATTGACTTGAAGAAAGCATATTATTGTATAAGTTGGGACTACATTAGACTTGTTCTTATTCAATGTAGTTTTGGTCTTCCGACGACCAAGTGGATTATGGGGTGTATTTCTTCGGCCACCTATGTTTTCATTATTAATGGTGAGCCTACTGATTTTTTCAATGGGGGAAGAGGTATTAGACAGGGGTGTCCACTGTCACCTTTGCTCTTTATTTTAGTAATGGAAGGCTTGAGTCTTGCATTGAAAAAGTGACAAGGGGAAGGTAGGGTGACAAGTATTAAGGTATCTAGACTCTTACGAATTCTCCACCTCCTTTTTGTAGATGATATTCTCATAATGATTAATGCTTCTGTTAATGAGTGGTTGGAGATACAAAATCTCCTGGCTATCTTTTGCAACGCTACAGGGTTGATGATTAATTCTCAGAAAACATCCTTTTATCAGTTTAGAGTGCAACCAGCTGTCTTGGAATCCATAAAAACTTTTTTTCGATATGAATTTAATAATATTGCAAATGGATTTAAGTATTTGGGTTATACTTTGAAAGCAGACAAGTTTAAAGATGAAGATTAGGATTGGTTGTTATCCAAATATGAAAATAGAATTAACCATTGGTGCAATCGATGGTTGACTTTGGGAGGTCACCTGGTTCTATTCAAGGTTGTCTTGGAAATCCAACCTGTTTATTGGCTGGCCTTGGAAAACATTCCTTCCTCAGTCCTCCACAGAAATCGACAAGTCATCTAAAAATTTCTTTGGAATGGGAATCGTAAAAGAAAAGGATTTCATTTGTGTAGTTGGCATTATATTGCTTGCCCAAAGAGATTTGGGGGATGGGGGCTGCGGAATTTGTTTAGTTTCAGTCGGGCGATGGAAACTAATACCTTGTGGAGGGCTCTAATGGTGAAAGGAGTATGGCATCGAGTAATTAAAGAAAAATATCTATCATCTTTGTCAGTGGAGAATTAGCTCAGGATGGTGTCGAATCCTGGAATGTCTGGATCTAGATGTGGAAATACCTTTTGAAATCATTGTACATTTTGTTGCATTGGATGGCCTGGTACCCGGGTTCGAGAACTTTGATTGTTATTGGGAGAGACCAAATTCTTGGTTTGGGAGAATCGATTCTTTTTTCTGATGATCTGATTATGGCACTAAACCATCGAGGGGTCAACTGTTTATTTCAGGATCAGGGAGTGCCGAGACCTGGTATCTTTGAGACCACTTGGGTTACTAGTGAGGATCTAGACTTACCTGGGGATCTAGTAGAGGAATAGAAGGTGTACATAAGTGCTATTATTAGTAGTGGCATACAACATCAGCAGAGACATGACATTATGAAATGGATCCGAGGTGATAAATCGGGCAGTCTCACTGTTAAAAATGCATACGAGGCAACTGAAAGTAAGAAATATGCTTTTGTGATTAGTGGATAGAGAAAGGCGCTATGGAATTGGGAATGCCCTCTAAAACTTAACTTGTTTTCCTGGTTACTAGTGGAAAATAAAGTACTAACATGGGATAATTTGTAGTGCAGAGGTTTTGAAGGTCCGAGCCATTGTACTATGTGTAATCAGGAGTCAGATTCGGTATATCATTTGTTTTTGGATTTCCCTTTATCCAAGGATGTTTGTATTAGAGTAAGTTAGAGTTTTATCCTTCCGGGTCTGTGGTCCAGAAACTCTATTCTTGAATGTTTCAGGAACTGGAAAAATATGAATACTAGCCATCCCATTCTCCCGGCCTTTATTTTTTGGCATACCTGGCTGGAAAGAAATCACACGATTTTTTAAAATGGGAAGCCATCAATCCAAAATGTGGTTATTAGGTCTCTATCGGTTTTAAAAGAACAAAGGTCGACTATTAGAAAAAAGAAGATTCAAAACTTTACAAAGTATCATGTGGAAAATTTCTTGATCGGGTGGTTTGATGGTGTGGCTTGTGCTACTAGTCTTAATAGAGGCACTGGAGGGGTCATTCAGATTAATGAGAACAGAATCTTCAAATGGGTCTTCAATTGTGATCCAAGTACCAACACCAGAGCGGAGTTGCTTGGAGTGTGGGCTCTTATCGCTCTTGCTTTTCGGCTTTACATCTCGGAGTTTTATGTGCAGGGTGATTCTCGGATTATTATAGACTGGTTGATTGGAAAGGGAAAACTCCAGGTCATATCTCTAGAATTCTTGAAGGATAGGATCTCGGAACTCAAAAATCTCTTTCAGTTGATATCCTTTAAGCATGTGTATTGTGAAGAGAATTCTGATGCAGACAACCTGTCAAAAAAGGCTCTTCTTAGGCCTCCTGGGAAAATAGAATATTTCCAATGTGTCGGGGATCATGAAGGCCCACATATGTTCTTAGATCTTTTCTATCCTGTGAGACTATCGGCTGTCACTTTTTTTTTTTTTGAAAGTCTATAAGGTAATAGGCTCCAAAGTGTTATGACTGATTGTATTGAGGTCTATAGTTAGGTAGTCATTGGTGAAATTTTGATGAGTAGTTGTATCTACCTGTTTTGAGAATCATTAGCATCTTTGATGAAGTTTTTGAAGAATGTTATATTGTAATGAACAATTTCTAATCTCTATGAATATAAAGCGAATTTTTTTGTGGAAGAAAAAAAAAAGTGACTTGATAATAGAAGTTGAAAGTGACTTGATAATAGAAATTGGCTTAAAGATTGTTTATATATTAGGAATAAATATAAAGCAATTTATAAATCTTCCACTTTGAGAGAATAATATTATTTTATTAGATTTATTTGTATCTAAAGGATAAAGGATATTTTTCTTATTTCTATTACATTGATAATTTTATAAAAAAAATACATAATTAATATAAATTGTTTACAGATCTGTTATGGTTATGTTTTATGAAAAGAGTAGGAACGTATTTACATTATGTGCTTGTAAAGAAATCAATACTAAAGACAATTGCCTCTTGTATTAGTGATTGCTAGTTATGTGTGTGAGTAAGAAAAGGACAAACATATATATTTTTTATTTTATGTATCAATTTTTATGTCAATATATTTTGTTAACATAATTTCAAGGAAAACATTATATAGAATAATTCTAATTTACATATAAACTAATTATAACAAAGAGTGAATTAATTAAAGTAAATACAAATACATAGAAATATTAATATTATGCTCAAGTTCGGCGGAGGCGGTTGAATGGTAAAGTCATTCTTGCAATGAAGGTCAGGTCTTATGCTCAAACCCGAGAAAGAACGTGGTCTAGTCACGGAAAACTTAACTGTGCCAAGCCCACTTACCTTTCACTGAATGACATTGTGCTAGGGTTTTTCTCTGAAACCTGCCCCCATCCATCGCCTTTCTTCCATATCCGCGGCCATGGAGGCCAAGGGAGGGGGGCCCTTAACTCCCTCCTACAACACTGTCACAGGGAAGGAGCACAAATCCACTCACTTCAAACGCCCAACCTTTGAACTCCCAGACGACATGCAGAAATTAATCTGGGAGGATGAAATGCCGAAGGGAAAATTGATGGACATCGACCCGAAAACAAGTCAACCAAGAACCAAACGCACCTGGTAAATCAGCAAATGCATTCCACAAGACCCAATAGCTCCCAAATATACCATCAGCTCGTCGAGAATGGAGGATCAGAAACAATACATGAGATTTTTTGCTTTGATAGGTAAATTCCTAGGGTTATGGCCTTTCGAAAAATACCTGTTCAAATGGATCCACCATTGGTGAAAACACAAGGGTCATTACGACCTCCAACTAGGATCAAAAGGCTTATTTATGATCATATTGCATAATCTGGAGGACATAAATCGAATATTCAAAGGGGGGGCATACTTTTACAACTCAGTAAGCATGTTTCTCTAATTCTGGACGGAGAGATTCATCCCAGAAAAGGAAGACTTCACCCACGCTCTAGTTTGGCTAAGGCTATACTCGCTCCCACAGGAATTTTGGTTGGAGGAGATCCTTGTAGGGATTGGAAACACGATCGGTAGCTATGTCAAATCTTCAGAGGAAACAAAACAACGAAGGTACACTACTTATGCCTGCATATGTGTTTATTTAAATATATCAAAACTCCTACCTGGAACCATTATCCTGGACTATCAAGACGAGGAATGGTCCCAAACCCTAGATTATGAGCACATCCCCTTCTGATGCCACAATTGTCATGAGCATGGACATCTATTCTGATAATTCCCTTTAAATAAACCCCCCAAGCCATCTTAGGAGGATACTAACAAACCCAAGGATAGTTTCACCCAGGTCATGGGTCATTAAAAGCACCAGGCGCGAAGGGCACCCCCCCAGGACCTTATTGGACCCCCCACCAAGAACTCGGTTGATGCCCTCCAAACCCCGTTGGATACCCCTTCTTCCCCTACTATTCCTCTGACAACCCCTACAATCGGTCAAATCCCTGTCATGCAAGATCCCCCTATCCTTTCTTCATCACAACCACTAGTCACGGTGGCCTCCCTTCCAACCACTCTTGGGCCAGAAAATGGGGGATCCAGAAATGGACTTGGAAGATCAAGAGTTGTCAGGTATCGATATGGTGCATCTGGAACAATCCTACCGTGAACAACAGTTGTATATCATACCGCCCAATTAGTTGCGCAAGGTGCACAGAGTCTTCCTTAACTCTTCTGCAGGAGGTAAATCCCGAGCTAGCACAAACTTTGGAATACAAAAAGACACCACCAAGGAACAACACAAAACTACAAAGGAGGAGAAAAAGAGGGGCAGGAAACTGAAACACCAGCTCATCCAGGATGTCGGTAAATTTCTTGTCAACTCAGGTCAAATTCATTTGATCTTGGACAACTTCCCCCCCCCCTCCAACCCCCACCTTCCTCATGAAGATACTATCTTGGAACATAAGAGGCCTCAACGCAAAGAGAAAAAAAACCTTTCTCAAATACAGAATCAGGAAGGAACATCCAAACATACTACTCCTACAAGAAACGAAATGTGCAGGAATAGAGGCACAGACCACGCTTCAATGATCCTGGACACAGGCACAGCATGTGGAAGTGGATGCCAATAGGGTAGCAGGAGGGCTTTCACTTCTCTAGAATCCAGCCACCATTCTACTTGACAACTTTTTTACTTCCAAATGGACCATCACAGCCTCTTTTCGCCTCATTGGTTCGAACAAACAAGGCTACATCACAAACGTCTATGGACCCCCTAGACCAGGGGACAAAGAAACATTCCTCTAGCACATGGAATGGTAGTAGAACACTTAGGCCCCCAAAGGTGGATCCTCGGGGGCGATTTCAATATGATCATGGGGCTGGAGGAAAAAAATGGAGGCAATCGCTCCTTAGGAAATTACAGCATGCTCTTCAACTGAACCAGAGGCCTACTAAACCTCATTGACGTCAAAATAGACAATGGTTCATTTACCTGTTCCAACAGACGCTCGGGGGCCCAACATGTATCTAGCAGACTAGATCGCTTCCTAATTTTTGAATCCATCATGATGGAAGGTCTAGCATGGAATTCCAAAGTCATCGATACCACAGGTTCAGATCATTGGCCATTTCTTCTAACCCTCAACATCACTGGCACCCTAGGTAGAAAACCTTTCCGTTTTGAAAAATTCTGGTTGACTCACCCAGATTTCCAAGAAAACATCAAGGCTTGGTGGGAAGAGGCGGTCATCCAAATAGGAACCCCAATGTACAGATTTCAACAAAGACTAAAAAACCTCAAGCAACAACTCAAAATCTGGAACAAGGCCACCTTCGGTGATATTTTCGAAGCACAAGAGCATCTTCAACAGCAAATGCAAACACTACAATAACAGATCTGGACATAGGGTCTAACGGAAGATCTAAAAACACAAGAAACACTCCTTAACAACTAGATCGCAGAAAGAAAACCCTAAGAAGAATTTCTCTAAAGACAAAAATCTCGCATCCTGTGGCTGAAAGAGGGGGAAAAAAACACCAAATTCTTCCACAAATCCATGGTCCAGAGGCGTCAAACCAATTGCATCACCCATCTAATTTCAGAGCAAGGTACAAAAATTCAACAACATGCTGACATGGAAAAGGAATTTCTTACCTACTACCAATCTCTTCTGACGAAACCCCCAGCAGATCGTTCACAGGCCATCGATTCTATCCTCAAAGACATACCCAAGGAGGTCACCACGGAGAAAAATGAAGCCCTGATGAGACCAATCACTCAGGAGGAGGTTGATCAATCCCTTAAGGCCACTCCTCTCGGCAAGGCCCCTGGACCAGACGGATTCACTTTAGACTTCTTCCACTATTGTTGGGGCATTATCCGTGAGGATGTGTGGGAAATCATTGAGGACTCTAGAGTATATGGAAAGGTCCTCCAGGCCCTAAATGCAAATTTTCTCACCCTCATCCCTAAAGAGAACAACACTACCTCACCAACGCATTTTAGACCCATAGCCCTCTGCAATGTCATTTACAAACTCCTAACAAAGATCATTGCAACCCACCTCAACCCCATTCTACCATTTCTAATTTCCCCAGAGCAATCCGGCTATGTAGAAGGTCGTCAAATTCTAGATAGAATAATCCTATCTCATGAAGTTATAAATTCCCTTCACTCTACCAAAACACAATGTATGCTCCTAAAACTGGATCTTTCTAAAGATTTCGACAAGTTAAGCTGGAGCTACTTGAAGTCTTCTCTCCTAGCCTTCGTCTTTGATCCTATTTGGGTCTCTTGGATTGTCAACCTCACCTCTTCAGCTTTATTTTCCATCCTCATCAATGGCATCCCTTCCAAACCTTTCTCCCCCATAAGAGGAATAAGACAAGGGGACCCCCTCTCTCCCTTCCTATTCATCCTTATGACAGAAGGGCTCAGTTGCACACTTAAAGAAGCTATCAGTGACCACTCTCTCTCAGGCCTCAACCCCCATGGCATTTCTCCCCCCATCTCTCATAGACAATTTGTAGACGATATACTTCTTATGGGACTTTCCACTGCCAGAGAAGCCTGGTGCTTCAGATGCATCATTGATCTCTTCTGTGAAGCTTTAGGCATGGAAGTGAACTTAATCAAATCACAAGTCTTCTTCTTCAACACACCTTTAGTTATCCAAAACCATCTCACTCTCATCCTGGGCTTCACTCGCACCGTCCTACCGTCAGTCTACCTGGGCATCCCCCTCATTGATAACCCACTCAGGAATGCCTCTTGGGACTCCTTGCTTTCCATTTTCAGGAAGCGACTCTACCTTTGGACCTTTCGCTCCCTCAATCTACCTGGGTGCCTCGTTCTCCTTAAATCAGTCCTCCAATCTCTCTCGATTTACACCTTCTCAGCCTTGGTGGCCCCGAGTTTCATCCTCAACACCTTGAGAATGATTCAAAGAAGATTTTTGTGGCAAGGTATCAAGGAAGGACGCAAAATATCCATGGTAAGTTGGCAAAAGGTCTGCACCCCTAAAAAAGAAGGAGGCCTCAGTCTATGCAACCCAGCCATTCTCAAAGAAGTCCTCAGTGCTAAAATCTGGTGGAGATGGCTGAAAAGACCTCAAGATCTCTGGGCTCGACTGTGGAGAAATAAATACACCCCCACAACCTCGAAAAAAGAACTCATCCGGTGGAATGGTCAAAGCACAGGATCGCTCATCTGGAATGCGTCCCAGAACAACTAAGGACTCATCATGGACCATTCGTTATGGGAACTGCAAAATGGATCATCAACAAACTTATGGAGTGACTCATGGCAACAAATCCTAGCCTTGAATACATATCCAAATCTCATAGACCTCGTTCCCCTTACAAATGTCGCAGGACTTCATAGAGTCATCGACTTCTAGAAGCCTTTTGATCTAGGGGAACTATGGCGTACCTGGAAAAACTCCCACAAGCACCTAAATATTTCCCCAATGTTCAACCTCCGACCCCTATAAGAGAATCTCGCCTTAAGGAAAATTCTAAGCCAACAAGGGGAGGACATTCTTAGGTGGGGCCACTTCACCATAGGTGCCTTCAACATCCCTGAAGTGTACTACTTAAAAGTAGGTCACAGAACCTTGCCTCAAGAGGAGGTATGGGGAAAAATATGGGATATGAAATCATGGCCGAAAATCATCACCTTTCTCTGGTTAGTGGCACACAACAACATCCTCATCTGGGATAACTTAAGAAAATAGGGTTTCATTGGCCCCTCTTGGTGTCATATATGCGGACAAGAGGAAGAAACCCAAAATCATCTCCTGAACCTCTGCCACTATAGCTCGTGCATTTGGGATCAGAGCGCCAACATCATGAGAACAACGGACAGGAACCACATGGGTCTAAGGGAAACCATTGCATACTGGAGAATCTCGCTATTCCACTCTCCCGTCCTCAATAGAATCTGGAAGTTGTTCCCAGGTTTCAGCCTATGGCAGATCTGGAAAGAGAGGAACAAAAGAATCTTCAATTCGGTCACCAAAACGTGGCAAGAGGTTTGGACCACAATACACACCAATATCAATGAAACCATCTCACTGCATCCCTGGACGAAGAAAGACCTGCAAATCCCACAAAATGAATACAACATCCTCAGAGCATGGACATTGAATATCACTCCAACTCCAGAAAGGCCTATGGTAGCTACGGGATGCACGACCAACCCCACTCTTTGGGAGGCTCCACCCACAAACTTCTTCAAACTTAATTTTGATGGAGCCTCCAAAGGAAACCCGGGACCAGCTGGCTACGAGGCAATCATCCGAAATAGTAAAGGGGAAATTCTTCACATCCTGGCAGGCAACATGGGGCACAACACCAACAACGCTGCAGAAATTTGGAGTCTCCTCTGTGGCCTACAAGCATCCTTAGAGAAAAAAAAATTCCCCCTCATCGCGGAAGGTGATTCACAAATCGTTATAAATATCCTCTCACATCTTCTCAATGGATAAGACCTGAAGAAAATATCTCCAAGCTGGTGACTCATGAATGGGCTCTACAGAATAAAATATATTCTCCAACCGCAACAGTTAATCCTCCCGTCCCATGTAAGAAGAATGACCAATCACGTAGCTGACTGGCTGGAAAACTTTGGAGTCAATTTGGAAGAAGGTATCTTCTCATGTACCCCTTGTACTAATCCCACTCACCCCATAGTCATTGCTTGCAAGAACATAGCTCACACCAAAGATTTTCCCCCGGATGGGGTGCCTTCGTGACATGATGGCTCCAAGAAGAGACGAGGCCACTTGGCCACGCCATACGCCACCTGGCGTACGACCTTCGCCACCTCCCCTCCTCTGTCACCTCCAATCTTTACGTTACCTGCTGCTACCCTCCACTTCGCATTTTCCTCCCGATGTTCACACGCTCTGGAAGCTCTGCAACTTGTGCATCTTCATGGCGTCATATAGAGGTTCTTCCCCATCACTTCAGCTCCAGCCTTTTCTCCCCATTCTTTTGGTCGCGATGGGATCTCCTGAGCCTCACTTTCTCGCTCGCAATTCTCAAATCCAAGCCTCCAAGGCTCTCCCTTCCCTTCACCCTACATTCGAGCTCTAGTGCGACCTCTCTTGGTTTCCCTTCATGTTATGGAGCTCCCTGTCCACCATGTCGCGACCCCGAGGCAAGACAAAGCGGGGAGAAGCATGGTACGCAGCCCGTGGAAGGAAACCACCTACCTCAGATTCTCCTGGTGAAACTAACACTCCTCCTAAAGCAGTCCCTCCCCCTAAAGAAGTCCCTCCCCCTGAAGCGGCCCCTCCACCTGAAGCGATAGTATTTCCCCCTCCCTTTGGCACCTGTCATTGTGCCCACTCCAGACTAGACACCATGCGATATCTCCCCCCTCTCAAAACCCTATAGATGTAGGGTCGAGTGGTTCGATTTTCTTAGGAACTCACTCGGGTTTGCACCTCCTCCTCCCTCCCCCCCTCCACGTCCATATTACCCGCCCTCCCCTCCTTGCCCCCCACTCACCAACCCTCATCCCACCTCCCCTCTGAGATCCTCCTCTTCCTCTCCACTCTCTACCCACCCCAATCCCTCTTGTGCCAAGCGTGCGGACCAAACAGAACTCCTGCATATTCTAAGCAATATGAGAAAAGACCTGGAGGATATCAAATTGGCAATGCTCGATGCACAGAATAGGGAAGTCGACCACTGGAGAAGAATGGATGCCCTGATGATCTTCCTTCAATATATTCGACAAGCCATGGCTGAACGTGTTAAAGGAAAATCACCAACGAAACAGGTCTTCGCAGGGCCACGTCTTGGACTAGGTTTTTAATGTTTTTTCATGGTTCCTACCTCTCGGCTCAACATCCTTACTGTTGTTTGTTTTTGTACATTATTGCGTGTTTTGGCCCTGTGTGGCCTCGTAGCATAGTTTACTTTCAGTGACATGACTCTGGCAATGGTGGTTTCCCAACTAGACACCATGGCCATACTAGTTTTTGGACATTTGACACTATTTTTTGGACATTTGGCACAATGATTTCCCTCATGGGCACCGCAAACATATGGCTAATTTCATCTCAAACAATTGTATTTTTTTGACAGGAATCAATACAAAACTCTAACTTACAAAGTATATATATATATATATATATATATATATATATATATATATATATATATATATATATATATAAATATATAAATATTATACTCATAGTATTAAGAATAAATGGACCAAATGTTTTCCATTTGTATCAAGGATGAGTGGACCAAATGTTTTCCATTTAAACTAATAGTAATTTCAAAAGTGTTTGATAAAATTGTGTGAAATCAATGCATGTGTTAACTCTCTTTCATATAAACAACAATAAGCCAATAATTTTATTTTTTTTGAGATTTATTAAAAAAACAAAACAAAAATCATACTAATTACATTATATTTAATTTAAATAAAATTGAAATCTTAATAATTAATGTAATTTATTATGAATATCAAAATCACCTAATCTATCATTCTTTTTTAATGAATAAAAAAATCTAATACAAAATTTTATCAATGATTACAACCATGCAATTTAAAACAATGTTTAATTAAGATGAAGATCCAAAACATATTATATACCCATAACAAAACACTCATCATGATATTACAACATCCAACGCATAAATAAACCCTTCATATTTATAAATCCATATACAAATACTTCAAATAATACGACAACATCAACATTAGCTATACCATGAAGGTGATTATTGTGGTAATAAGACTACCAACAAATGTCATCAAACCTTGCAAATCACACATTTAAGCATGAATGTAAATTTAAATTAGTGTACACAATTACAACATCCAACGCATAAATAAACCCTTCATATTTATAAATCCATATACAAATACTTCAAATAATATGACAACATCAACATTAGCTATACCATGAAGGTGATTATTGTGGTAATAAGACTACCAACAAATGTCATCAAACCTTGCAAATCACACATTTAAGCATGAATGTAAATTTAAATTAGTGTACACATATTCCACTTATTTAGAAGTAAAGAATGAAGATTATTATGGACTTCATTTTCTAACTAATTCCGTGACATTAAATTAACAAAAGAATCATTACAATTAATTAAGAGTTTAACCATTCTAAACTCCTAAATATTACCAAACAAATCATTCAAACACAAAACTTGTTTAAAATTCAAATATAAAATTTATTTTTTATTTAAAATTCCTTATAAAAAAATAATAAAAACCAATATCTCCACCAATTATGCCAAACAACATATACCAATCATGGCATAAACCATTGCCACCTTTCCTAGTTAGTGGAATCAACAAATTGTAACATAACATTATTCTCAATCAACATGGACAATTAATTCAACAAATCATTTGGATTCCATGTCATCTCATCCCATGTTATAAGTATCAAAACAATATAAATCACATTCTATCATAAACATTAAAACCATGTGAACCATTCATCACAATTTGTGGTAAGCACCAACCAACGCCATGTACAAGTTGCCACCAATAAAATTATTATGTCCATTGTATAACGAATTATGATAAAAATCAAATCATCATGATAACTATATATCTATTCAAAAAAAATCGTACCTTCCAAAATATAAATTTTCGATATTGTGAAGACAAATAAGTGACAAGATCAAAGTGAACAAAGTATATTAGATACTAGGAATTCCAACCAACCATGCATGTATGTAATTTTTCTAAGAAAAAACATTAAAACTAAAACTAAATATCTTGTGGGTATAAGTTGTTTTTTTTTTAATAGAAAATTTGTTTAAATTATATTATTAAAATATAATTTCAATATTTTTTTTTGGATCTTCAAGATCATAAACTCTCCTTACCAACATTATGTACTCTTTTTAGAATCCATAATATGTATATGTTTTTTCTTATCCACAACTAAATAATATAGTAAAAAGAAATCCTATATAAAAATGGATCTAGGCATAGATAATCATGGATGATTTTAGGGGCTAAATTTCGCTCATGGGCTAATTTCTATGGTTTTTCCAAAAACGAGATTCGTTATTTTAAAAATGATTTGCCAAAATTTTCTAGGATGAAATTATTTTAAGTTAAAAATCACCAAAATTTTATAAAAACTATATAAAATACTTAGAAATTTGAATATTTTTATAAAATTATCGCCAAACATTTATAGTTGGCATATGAATGATTAGTAAAATTCACCAAAATTTCTACATTTTAAAATAATTTTCCATCCTTAAAATCATACCTGTAGATAATAACATGTTTTGAAACATAGTATTAAAATCTCTCATGGAAAAGCAACTCACATCTTATCTTCAAAATAGATCCAAAATCAAAAAATATTAAGATATCTGAATATGAAATAATATATATTATGAATCTCAAATAAAACAATATAAAAATAAAGTGTCCTTATGATTTATGATGTAAGCTACCTTATGATACTCATACTTGTCGGGGCATATATGATTGTTGATTTTCCTCTTTCAATCACATGGTTACATGTGTCATTATACATAACATTAGAAGAACCCACCAACCCTATATGTAAGATTTGATAAAAAATTAAAAGTACGTGTTGAGAATCTTGTAGGTGTAAGACCATCTATGATCAAATTATTCCCAAGGCTTTGTACAACTCTTAAGAACATTTCATTCCAGGAAATCACATGGTTGCATGTGACATTATGTACAACTGCCACCACCCTTCTAAACATGGTTGCATGTGACATTACGTACAACTGCCACCACCCTTCTCTGCAATGTTTGAAAATAAAATATTTTTTTTGGTACTTTTGAGAATCTTGCATGTGGAAACTATATATGATTGAGACATAACATCAAGATATTCCCAAGGGTCAAACAATTGTTTATTCCATGGAAATAAAGGTGCATATGATGAATTTGCACTGAGAAGGCATTAAGGGTGAGTAATTGAGAGGGGTTTCATCAATGTGGATACCACCTTCATCACTTCACAACATTGCAATTAACAACTTCACCAGGTTTAACCAACCATAATGTGTGTTCAATATTCACATTTTTCGAAATTTTTGCTTCTCCTAAGATGATTATATATATATATATATATATATATATATATATATATATATATATATATATCGTTGATTGCATTAGTGAGTATGACTTTAGATGACATTATACAAATGTTGATCATAGTATAGGACACAAATGCAAAGTAGTTTTCTCTTATTTTATCAAATATAATATAGTATTAATGTGCATTGTTAGTTTAATCAATGGTCATTAATTGTCAATATGGTTTAATTCAAATTTTCTTGAAAAGGGAAATATTTTGCATTGACAAGTTTAAGTTTATTTGATAACCACATACAACATGGAGAAATGTCTCTTCATTTTCTCTTCTTAAAAAAAAATGAAATTTGATAAAGAAAACTCATGAAAAAATAAATATGTGAAATATAAAGAGATTATTCTATCAATTTAATATAATATCAATGTTCACAAATTAGATATTAATATATATAATTGACAAATTTTGATTCCTACTATGAATGAAGTTAAATTGAAACCAGGTTTTAGTATCCAAGTTTCATGTATGGGGCTAAAAGTTAAGTGTTTTTAGACACCATATGACCTTTCTTTAGTAGCATCAATAATAATTATATGGGATATAGATATCTAGTGGATAGTAGTGACTAGTTGAAATTGCTTTTTGGTTTTGGAGTATGACCTAAAACTACGTTTGATTAGCTAAGAACTTGTCTTTTTCTAAAATAAGAAAACAAGTTAAGGCCCTAAGACTTAGAGACATCTCGCAATAGTGGAATATTTCCTCCTTACTAACCATCTGTAACATCCCGCTCTTGCGAGCACATGTTATTGACTTATTCTTTGAGGACACTTGCGTGCAAGTGATCCAGTTTTAGTATATGGTTGTATGTTCACTTATGGATTCTTATGATGATGTTGATGAATTATGATGTTATGTATTTGATATCTATGTATTGACAAATGCTATTGACAAGTTTCCCTTGAGTGTGCAGGACACTTGACAGATTGAGGATGTCGATGGAATCAATGGACCTCCTTGGACTCTGGATCGAGTCAGGGAGTGGATTGTATTGGTTTGGGTATTTTATTTACGCATATGTGAGATATGATCGGGTATATTATGATGTCCTCAACAACCAAGATACACAAGCATATGGTGATAATATATAAAATTAGCACATTTAATAGCATAATCCATCAATATTTATAACGAATATGCCCATGGAATAACAATTCAAATATTTGCAAGATATTAATTAGAAGAGAAAAGAGTATTTCTATTAAAATGTAATAAAACAAAGTATATGAATGGAAAACTTCCGTTTTGGCACGTTCAGAACCGAGAAACTAATTACCTTCCAGTTGGGCCTTCACCACTTCAATCCTCCACCAAAGGAAATCTCATATAAGAGAGACAATGAGGTTCTCCATCAAGCAAGGAAGAGCTTAGGGGTTGAACAATGTGTTCAGACTTAAAAGGACAAAGGGATGCAGACTCAATATGAAGTGAGTAATTTCTCCAGAGTAACTTTGATCTCAAAGTTGAATTCTTCTCCTCTTTTCCGCAACTTGGATATGGCCCATTTATAGTCTTCCAATGGAACTGAAGGGATAAGTATGAACATTTCTAGTACATGGAAGGTCAAGGATCATGGATCTCATAGCGTGACATGGAAACCCGACACCATTTTTTAATTTTTGGCACAAAACCCTATGTACGCAGGTTGTAATGGTGCAGCCTGTGTATACACATGATGTATAACTGTTAGGGTGCGCATATGTGGGAAAATATTACTTTTAGCTCTGGGAACTTCAAAAAGGGACTTTAATTCTGCATAGGGAAATGGAAAAGGCCTTCTGAGCAAATTTGCATAGGGTGAGTAAGATCTTGCTATAACAAATATTAATTGAGAAAGAGAAATATATAAGTTATTTAGTATACCAGAGTATCTAATAGCTATACTATGAACTTCACTAAGTCTATATTTATATTCTCTTGCGCGATGAAGAACTGATGGTTATGCATTTAGTTTACTTTTGCGCCAAGAAGATAGAATGAATGATTAATTTGGCGCCATGAATGAATGCGATGTATGGATGGTTATGTGAAAGGTTTACTTTTGTGCCATGCATAAATAAGGTTGAATCATTATTTGATTCATAATTTGATTAGTCGTGCGCCCTAGAAGGAATGTTGATTTATGTCTAATTTAGTAGTCAGATCACATGCGCGCCTTGAAAATAATGTGGATGTATTGTTGAATTCAATAATTGGTCAATCGTGCATCTTGAAATTAAATAGGTTATGTTTCACCACTAAACTGTGTTGATGTAAGTGAGTAGATTAATTGCATGCATTGAATGATGTTGGTTTACGTTTAATTAAAAATTTGGATCATGCACGCACCTTGAGATAATGTTGGTTTATGTTTAATTCAAAATTTGGATCATGCGCTCACCTTGAGATAATGTTGATTATTGTTGAATTAAATGGTTGATTAATCGCTCACCTTGAAGTAAAGTAGATGTCTGCTTTTGCGCCTTTAAAATAAAATAAAGTTGAATGCATTGCACCTTATCTTATGTCGTTATATGATTGAATTATCTTGCGCCATGGAATTTATGTGATGTGTGATTGTTTATTAGAACACTATTGTGTCATTGATTATTGTTGATGTTGTTGATTTAGCTAGTTGATTTTGGACTTGATTGTGTTAGTGGGATGTAGACACCTCCTTGTTCCTCGGAACAGTTGCCATCCCTGGGACCTTAAATGGTCAAAATCAATCGGATGAATCATGGGCTTGAGCATTGCTTATGTGTCTGGGAGGTCATAACCTTGTAAGGTAGGTTGGGCCGGTAGTATCTTTATGTCATATTTATGTTATATTTATGTTATCCTTATGCTATCTTTATGTTATCTTTATGTTATATTAGGTTATCTTTATGTGATGAGTTGAGCGATTAAAAGTATTGATGATTAAAGTTGATCGTGATGAGTTGATCTTGCATCACCATTTATGATGCTTGTTGATTATGTGCCATTATATAAATGTAATGATGTGTTGATTATGTGTTGTTACTAATTATGTTGATGTGTTGTTTATGATGTTATTTGATTACGATGATGAGACACTTGTAATTATTTTAATTATGATGTCGTTTGATTATGCGTTGCTTGAATTATGTGTTGACGTTAATTTCCTAATGCTTAAAAAAAAAATGTGCTTCACTTTTCCTAGTCGTAATAGAGGGGTCGTTACATATGGTATCAGAGTGGGTTCAACCCCATGACTTGGGATCATTACGCCTTCCACTATATTAAACAATTGATTAATAATTCATCGCTAACTAAATTGAATTGTGTCCTTGCAGGAAATCATGGTTAGAGGACACCGCGGAGGCAGACGACGTGGTGTTAGGGGAGGAGGTGTGACGCCTCCTGTAGCATCCATTCTAAAGGGGTCTAACCCCCAAGGAGAAGAACAATTCATTGGAAAGGAGTTGATTATTGTGGGGGATGTGGTTGGGTTTATGAGGTCCTTTCATAGGATTTCAGAGGCCTTGATTAACTGACTAGATAGAGATGAATCTAGGGCACCTGTACCCCCTGAGGGTCCACAATGCACCCCAGCCGGTACTGGTAGAATTCACAGAGAAATAGAGAAGGTTAAGTTTCATGAGTTCTTGGGTTCCAATGATGACACAGCCACCGAGGCAAGGTTGGAGAACATGACGATGTGCTTCACACTTCACGACTACACCTCCAACATGAAAGTTTGCATGGCAGTCTTTCTACTAAAGGGGGACGCTCTTATATGGTGGAAGACGCTCCTACCACAACTGAACATGGTCATCAAAGAAATGTCATGGGAACTATTCAAGGAGTGGTTCTGGGAGAGGTATTTGTCAGAGGAATTCATTGACTGCCAACTCAATGAGTTCAACGCCTTACTAAAGGGTGGTCGTACAGTGCCCGAGTATGAGGCCCAATTGATGGAGCTGCTTAGGTATGCTCCACATCTGAACACTGAGAAGCTCAAGATCAACAAGTTTTTGTTCTGCCTTAACGTAACCATTCGTTCGAAAGTGAGGATCCTAATGCCTCAGACATTGCACGATGCATTCTAGAAGGCCCTCATAGCCAAGGAAGAGATGATCGATGGGGGTCAGAGTAGAACTCCCATGAGACCGACGAGATAGGCGACATCTGGTGCGCAGCAGCATCAAACACCAGTTATACATTAATTATGGTTTCTAGGTACTCTGAGAGGATCCATGTTCACAACACCACGATGACTGATGCCTCAGCACTGGATGCCCTACAAAGGACCCTAGCAACAACAACAGTTTCATCTGCAACAACAACAGTTTAGGCATGTTCAGCAGAATAGACCAGGGCTTCAGGATGGAGGGCCAACAACTTCTACTTCGGGGACCATGTGTACTAGACCGAAGAAAGGATGTTGGACATGTGGAGGGCCACATTACCAGCGTGACTGTCTGGTTGAGAGGACCAGATCTGTTAGGTCAGTCAAACACACTATCGTTGGAGATTTGGGCAAGGCCCACCAGATTCATGCAGCGGTGAAAAACCACCAGGCTGAGCACCAATGTACTGTGCTTGAGATGTCAGGTACCATCGCTGACCAAACCTTTAGTATTTTGATAGATCCTGGTGCTATAGAGAGCTTTGTTTCTGGTGAAACGCTAAAAAGAATTAAGGTAAATTCAATTGAATAGGACGAGTTTAGCTACGTGGAAATGGATTCGGGTGCCAAGCAGAAGGTCGAAGGAAAGGTTACGAATTGTATCCTTAACCTGGGAGATTTTGTAGCAAAGTCCAACCTATACGTCATGATCTTAGGATCTAATGACGTCATGCTCAGTATGGACTGGTTGGAATTGCATGATGCGATACTCAACTGTAAGACGAAACGGTTGAGTTTGATTAATGATAAGGGACATAGATGAGTGATTGTAGGAAGAAACCAAGGAGTTTCCCTAAGGTTCATTTCTTCCCTACAGCTACGAAAGAGCATGCACAAAGGATGCAATTTATATGCAATCCTAGCACTGAACGATAAGGGCGTGGCAGAAGGATTAGAAAACCTTTTGGTAGTACGAGAGTTTGCAAACATGTTCCTAGAAGAGTTACCAGGTTTTCTGCCCGAAAGAGAGATGGAATTTACCATCAACTTAAAACCTAGAACTGAACCAATAAAAAGAATGCCTTATTGTATGTCAACGCCTGAGTTACAGGAGTTGAAAATGCAACTGAAGGAGTTGTTGGACCTAGGACTTATACATCCAAGTGTGTCACCTTGGGGTGCACCTGTTATTTTCATACGGAAGAAGGATGGGTCGTGGAGACTTTGTATTGACTACCGTCAATTGAACAAGGCAACGATAAAGAACCAATATATGTTGCCAAGAACAGACGATTTTTTTGACCAAATGAAGGGAGCGAATGTGTTTTCAAAGATAGAATTGAGATCAAGATATCACTAGTTATGGATCAAAGAGGAAGACATTCATAAGACCGCATTCAATACAAGGTTCATGCATTATGAGTTTACCATTTTACCGTTTGTACTGACAAACGCCCCAGGGGTATTCATGAGCTTGATGAATGGGGTGTTCCACAAATACTTGGACAAGTTTTTTCAAGAATTCATTGATGACATATTGATATATTCTTGGATGACGGAAGAACATGACGAACATTTGCGCTTGGTACTACAATGTTTAGGAGAGAACAAATTATACGAGAAACTGTCGAAATGCTCCTTTTATCAATCAAGGATTCATTATTTGGGGCATTTTATCTCCAACGAAGGAACAACTATGTATCCAGTGAAGGTAGAGGCTATCATGGAATGGCCAATGCCGATGAACATACCAGAAGTACGTAGCTTCATGGTTTTAGCAGGATATTATCGACAGTTTGTCGTTCGAAGATAGAAAATTCGATTACAGAATTGCAGAAGAAAAAAAAGAAGTTTGTATGGACCGAGAAATGCACGGAAGCATTTTGAAGGCTCAAGGAGTTGTTGATGACAACGTCGATACTAAAATTCCTCGAAATGGACAAGGAATTCTTGGTATTCACAGACGCATCCAAGGAAGGCTTGGGCAAAGTCTTTATGCAAGACAGTCAAGTGATGTCTTACATCTCAAGGAAATTAAGAAAGAATTAAGAGAACTGTGCTACACATGATTTAGAGTTATTGGCCATTGTGTATGCCTTGCAAGTGTGGAGACACTACCTGATTGGATGAAAATTCAAACTAAAGAGAGACCACTTTGGTTTGCAACACATTTTTATGCAAAGTGACTTCAACGTGTGACAAAGGAATTGGTCATAATTGCTTAGTGAGTATGAATTTGAGATTACTTACATAAAAGGAATGTTGAACAAAGTGGCAGATGCGTTGAGTCGGAGACCACACATATTTTCGGTGATACCTCTTCAGACGAATCTTCGAGAAAAGATTCTAAATTTATAGTGAGACGATGAATGGTATAAAGAGGTTAAGAAAAATATCGGACAAGACACCATGTTGGTACCAAATTTTGAAGGATATGTATTGGAAAACGATGGATTGATGGGGTATAATAACCAGATTTATGTACCGCCTAACGATGATATGAGAATTTTGATCTTAAGAGAGTCTCATAGATCAATGTACATGGCTCATCCATGAGTCACGAAGATGAGGGCATACCTTAAGCCCTTATTCTTCTGGAAAGGAATCAATGTGGACATAGTTAACTACATGGCGAGATGTCTAGAATGTCATCAAGTGAAGGCTAAACATAGACATTCGGTAGGATTACTACAGCCACATGTTATTCCAAAATCGAAATTGGAAGTCATTTCGATGGACTTTATTGTTGGGTTGTCGATGACGACAAGGAGGCATGACTCGATTTTTCGTGGTAGTAGACACTCTGATGAAGAGTGCACATTTTATTCATGTGCGCATGATGTATCAGGCTCTAGACATAGCTATAGTTTTTACTAGCGAGATTATGAGATTGCATGGCATGACTAAAAGGATCATATCCAATAGAGGATGAGTGTTTATATGACGTTTTTGGACTAGTTTCCAAGAGGCCTTGGGAACCCAACTTAACTTTAGTACAACGTATCACCCTGAGACAGACGAGAAAATAGAAAGAACAAACCAAATTTTGGAAGATATGTTGTGTATGTACGTGATGGACCAACATAAGTGTTAGGAAGAGTTCTTTGCACTGGTAGAGTTTGCGTACAACAACAACTATCAAAGCACCATTAATATGGAACCATTTGAGTTTCTTTACGGGTGACCATGTCAGACGCCTTTGAGTTGGGATCGACTTGAGGATAGGGTCTTGGTAGGACCAGAATTGATCCAAGAAATGGAAGAACAAATTCAAATGATAGGATAAAGGATTAAATAAGTGCAAGATCGAAAAAAGATTTATGTCAATGCGTGTCGCGTTGACCATAATTATGGAGTTGGTGATCGTGTCTTCTTGTAGGTGAAATCGCACAAGAGTTCGATCAAGTTTGGAAAGGGTTCTAAAATATCTCCTAGGTTTGTGGGACCTTTAGAATTTGTGGAAAGGAAAGGGACTATGGCCTATCGACTAGCCTTGCCTCCTGATTCTTTGAGGTGCATGCACAATGTTTTTCATGTATCTGTTTTGAGACATTATGTTAGTGATCCTACACATGTGATTCCCATGAGTTCCTTGCAGTTGTTGGATGAGGGTGCACTCACGGTGGAGCCAATCCGCATTATGTACCATGGAATTTGATGGCTATGGTGTCGAACAGTCGATCAGGTCAAGGTCCAGTGGGACAATTATAGTCTACACTTGGCTACCTGGGAGGAAACATATGATATGTGCCAATAGTTTCCATATTTATTTGATAGTTAGACATTTAGATATTGTCAGATGGTTTATTTACTACATTTATATACCGTGAAACTTCAGGATGAAGTTTAAAACAAGAGGGGTTGTGTGTAACATCCCTCTCTTGAGAGCACATGTTATTGACTTATTATTTGAGGTCACTTGTGTGCAAGTGATCTAGTTTTAGTATATGGTTGTTTGTTCACTTATGGATTCTTATGATGATGTTGATGGATTATGATGTTATGTATTTGATATCTATGATTAACAGATGCTATTGACGATTTTCCCTTGAGTTTGCAGGACTCTTGGCAGATTGAGGATGTCAATGGCATCAATTGACCTCCTTGGACTCTGAATCGAGTCAGGGAGTGGATTGCATTGGTTTGGGTATTTTATTTATGCATATGTGACATATGATCATGTATATTATGATGTTGTTTATGGATTATTTCCAGTGTTTCATTGATGGATGAAGGATGATGATTTATTGTTAATCAAACTCACATAAGGAGTAAAGGGGCCATGCACAACAACCAGATATTGAGTGACAGGTGTGGCATCATCCTTGTCACAACCTACTATCACTCTCGTCATGGCTCGAATTGTAGGTTAACTATTACCTAGTTCGAGATATCCATGATGACGTGAGGGAAAACTGAGACAATCGCTCATGAAGATTCTAAGGGGTGCACAATAAGGCAGGGTCCTTATTCCTTAGAGGCCCTTACTCTCTCAAAAGGTCACCAGAATGTAGTATTGACTCCTAGGGTTGGACAACTACCAAAACCATTCAAAGGCCAGTGGCACCGTTGGAGCACGTAGTGTGCCTTGAAGGGAACGTTGTGTAATTAAAATTTGAATCAAGACGAGTGGCACCCTTGGAGGACTGAGTGCATATTGAAGGGAATGTCGCGGAATTTTAAAAAATGAGTCAAAGAATCTAGGTGGCCTAGAAAACTTTGAGCGAATGTTAAACCTTGTAAAATCTTGAGCACTTGTTGAATTAATTAATTGATTAATTAATTAACTAAAGAATGAATTTATTAAGCATAATCCCTAAGGGTCTAATCTCGTGCAAATAAAAATGTAACTAAGCTTAAGTCTAAGATTAGTGAGAAGACTAAAAAATTAATTTTATAAATTAAATAATGAGGGGTGAAGTAAATCAATTTAAGAAATCAATAAAAAAAAGTAAAACAAATCTAACGAGTGATTTAATACACATTGTGCAAGTAAATTCCAAATTAGAAATTAAAATAAGAAAGGAATAAAGTATACAAGAATGTGTAAGAATAGAAAGGTATGTAGAGTCTAGTCTAACTAGAGAACATTCATATTTAAACTCAACTCCGTTTTATAAAGGCGTCAGTCATAAATGTGAAATAAATGGAATAAA
>ML784181.1:329628-348656 GCA_009831015.1 Picea engelmannii
TATAATTTTAGTATTTTAAAAGTTAAATATGAAATGAAGTCATTTTCAAAACATTCCATGGGAGGGAAGATAAAAGGTAAAATTAGGGATCTAGGTACTAGGTAAATAAGGGATTGTTTAAATTTCAAGGGTGTGTTTTAATGTTTTATTTGACCATCTAAAATGTCATATATAAAATAAGAGAGGTAGCAAAGTGTGTATAAAGTGTAGGTGAAGAATATTGGTAGTGAAAAGAAAAAATAATTTCTAAATAATTTTCTATGAATTTTATTTTATGAATGACTAGATTAATTTTAAGAAACCAAAATTTCTTTTAAATGAATTTTTAGGTAAAATTCTTTGAAATTGTAAATATTTGATAATTTTTTATATTTTTTTAACTTTTAAACATTGTCAAATCCAAATTTTATTAACAAACTATATTTATTAACTAAAATGTTATTGAAATTTTGTACAACTTTTTATGCCTTATAAACATAATGTACTATGAATCTAATCTACTTGAAGGAATTTGACTAAACTAAAATCTGTTAATTTTCATTTGTCTTTATTATTCAATAAAACATTGCTTGATTTAATATATTTGGATGACACTATAAACTCCTCATGAATATAGGTCAATGAATCCAAATAGAAACTCCTATTGAAGATAGGCTATCCACCAACACATCAACAATTCTTACTACAATTTCATGCTAAGATTGAAGATAGGCACATCCACCAACACATCTTTTCAATAAAAAAAAATCAATAGCTATGCATACAATTAGTGCATCACATAGTGAAAATGTTAAAAAACTTAATAGTATAAAAATTCTAACAAATCCCAGGACGAAAAACAATTCAAATAAATTCAAATAAATAGTAGTATATCCAAGGACAAAAAAATTCTAATAAATATTATTGTTTGGAATTTATTCATCAAAACTAATAGTGTTTCTAAAATGTTTCACTTTCAATGTTTACACTTAATATTTTACAAATACCTTCGTATATAAAAGCATTCAAAATAACTCGAAACGTGGGTGAAATGTGGGTATAGTGTCTTATTGTTTGGAATTTAATCATCAAAACTAATAGTGTTTCTAAAATGTGTCACTTTCAATGTTTACACTTAATATTTTACAAATACCTTCAAATATAAAAGCATTCAAAATCACTGGAAACGTGGGAAAAATGTGGGTATAGGGTATAACATTCTATTGGTTACATTGAGATGATTTTCATATTATTATTTATATGAAAGGAATTGTAATAGNTAATATTTTACAAATACCTTCAAATATAAAAGCATTCAAAATCACTGGAAACGTGGGAAAAATGTGGGTATAGGGTATAACATTCTATTGGTTACATTGAGATGATTTTCATATTATTATTTATATGAAAGGAATTGTAATAGACAAAATATGGATAATGAGTATTTATTTTATCGATTGCATTTCTTAATATGATTTCATTCATTTTTATTTTTATTTTTCTAATCAAGTAAATTTAATAATATAAAAATTTTAATAAATAAAAGTATAAGAAGAAAATAATATGAGGTATTTAGAGAGGTGTCCTAAGGGATGATGAATGTAATGTAGTTATAATCATGGAATATACCTACTTAGTAATTGATGAGTACTAAATAGGATTATTATGTAGTTAAGAAGAAATAATGTAATAATAAAAGGTGGTATGGATAAACCTTTAAAAATATTCATGAGAAAATATAAATATACGAATATCATTGTAATGGATATGTTCAATTATTTGTATTGTAAAAAACATGGCTTGCAAAATGATTCCTTCCATAAAAAGTACTTATGGTGTTATCCTACCTTAGAGGTTTTCTCTACATTCTTTTGTCTATTATTATTATGTGGATTTATTTTAATATTTCTAAAATTTAAGAGTTTATTTATGAAAATAAAAACTATCTTTTATATTTTGCCTTATGTCTATTATTATGTGGATTTATTTTGATATTTTTAGAATTTAAAGATTTATTTATAAAACTAAAAGCTATCTTGTAACTTTTATCTACTAATATTTACTACAAAACCAAATAGAAACTATTATTGTGAATGCATTAATCAAAACGATTATTTGTGAATGCATTCATCAAAACTATTATGTGCAGTAATTACACTTAAATTTTTATAAATACTTTTAAAACTATTATCCTTTATGTTATGTGCAGTAATTACACTTAAATTTTTATAAATACTTTCATATATAAAAAGAAAGATTTACATTCACCTAAAACATAGATATGCATTATACCATTATATTGCTTCATTAAAAGGATTTATATATTGCTAAATATATGAAAATAATCATAGTTATTCAAACATAAATTATACATAAATGATAGATATATTATTGTATTTACTTTTTGATGATTTATCTTAAATATTTTAATATTTTATTAAAAAGTAAATGTAAATAGAATGTATAAAGATATGAATTTTTAAAGTCACTTGTTTTCATGGTTATATTGGAGGTTGTTATGCCAAGCAATATAATATTAAGAGTTGTTATGCTAAAAACTCTAATATATCATTTAATTGTTTTAATGTATCATTTAATTTTTATTTAACGATTTGTTTTAAAAATTTTAATATTTTATTAAAAAGTAAATGTAAATAAAATATATAAAAATATGAATTTTCTAAGTTACGTGTTTTCAATGTTATATTGGAAGTTGTTATGTCAAATAATGTTATATGGGAAGTTGTTATGCTAAAAACTTCAATGTATCATTTAATTTTTACATTTTTCAATGTTATATTGGAAATTGTTATACCAAACAATGTTATATGAGAAGTTGTTCTGCTAAAAACTCCAATGTATCATTTAATTTTTACATTTTTTTAAGTCAAAAGTCTCACTTGATTATTGAATTTATCACCAAAATAATAATATAATTTATTAAATATTTTTCTATATTTATTTGTAGTGCTTTTATTTATTATATTATATTATATTATTTGTTAGTTATATTTATGTTTTTTGTTTAAAAAAAATAATAATAATAATTTATTTTATTATATTATATTATATTATTTGTTAGTTATATTTATGTTTTTTGTTTTAAAAAAAAATAAAAATTTATCTTCTAAAGTTTTTTTTTTATTATTATTTTGTTGTATTTTGTATTTATATTTATATTGAAATGATTTTTAATTGCTTTTTTTTTTATTTTGTATCTTAGAAAACTGTATTCAACTTTTTAATTTAAAATATATATAGTTTACAACTTTTTGATCGTAAAATTAATAATGTAATAATTTATGTAAACATAACCTCATCTTAGAAAACTGTTTTCAACTTTTTAATTAAAAATAAATAAAGGATAGTTTACAACTTTTTATGATCGTAAAATTAATAATGTAATAATTTATGAGAACGTAACCTCAAAGGAAATAGAAATATTAGAATTTCATAAAAAAAAAATTGTTTTGATGGGTAAGGGTTACCACCAAATTTCAACATTGATTAAAAAACAATTTTTCTATTAGATTTTTAGATTTAACGCATTGAATTCTTGTTAAAGGTTATCTTCTACTATTGAATTAATACTTATGATCATAGGTAACAAAATTTGATCAATGAAACTTTTCAGATAAAATATATAAAAAGAGAAAAGGTATTTTATAGAGAATTTAAGAAAAAAAAGGGAAGTAATTGCATTGATCTTGGGAAAAGAAGAAGTTGTGAAAAGATAAGGTTAGAAGAGATAGAAATATAATATTAAGATTAGTGAAACTTTAATGAGGAAATATCGGGACAATGGTCTCTCTTAACATTTAAGATTGAGAAAAAATAGAATAATAAATTGTAGTAGATATATACTTTAAGTAGAAGTTATAATATAGAGTATAGATATTATTTAATGTTGAGTAAGTAGAAGTTATAATATAGAGTATAGATATTATTTAATGTTGAGTGATCCTTTTAAAGTTTACGAGTTTCATGTGTCTCTTATGATCTACCTCATAAAAGGTATTTTGATTTGTGCATTGATCATTATCTCAGTTTTTTTTGGGCTCTATCACAATCTTCCAACCATGTTTATGGGTGCTACATCATGATATGTGCTTTAATTACATCCTTGATACTCTTAATGAAATATTCTTTAATAAATAAATTTAATTGGCTTTATGTGTGAATTGGCTTTATGTGTGGATAGACAATTTCTCAAAGGAGGTGATATATTCCATAACTATGCTTGTTTGGTGTAATTTTGTTAGGCATCTGAAATGGTGAGTGTCACACTCAAAACAAGCAGAAAGTGTTTGCGCAATGGGTCCATGCAATGTAGTCGTTATAAGCCTTCCTATACCATTGCCACCACTGCCAAAACATATAATACCCCCACATGCAGTTTGTGTAGGTCATCAGTAATTGCATGGAGGGAGAAATAATGTTCCAATTGGGTTACCCACCCTAAAGAATCCGACTCATAAAATTTATTCATGTCCACCCTTGGAAAACAAAGCCATAAAGGTTGTCCAATGATTATTCTGAAGCATGGTTAGGTCATGTACTTCTAGGGGTGTGAATTCCTCTTTGGTTGGGTCAATGTGTGGATCGCCTACACGAAGACTCATAATTGTTGCTAATTTGACAAGAGGTTGGTTTGTTTTGTCATTGTTGTTTGTACCTGTAGAACTGTAGTTGCAAGAGTAGCCACTATTTCTTCTATTGATGTGCTATGAGAATATTGGTTCTGATCTGGTGGTTCTTGTTGTTGGTTTTATGAGTTGGCCATGTTGCGAGTTTAAACCATGATACCAACGAGTATTTTTTTGTGAAAGTTATATTCTCCACTTATCTCACTACGACTAGTCGACTAAAAGGAGTCTTTTCAAATATACCCCAAATCATTGTATTTGTGGGTCCACAAAAAAGGGGTTATTTAAGAGGTATATACCTATGATTAGCAAACTACAAGGAATATTTTGAGATAGGTCTCCCACAATGGTGTCAATTGGACCACTTAATACTTCTTCTTTTTTATTTTTTCCTTCTTCTTCTTCTTCATTTTTGAGTGCTACTCCTATGGGAGTAATAATCCCAACTGATTATTACCACATTGACAAAATATGCAATTTTCCCTTGGATGAAAGATGTAGGAATTTCACTGGCGGACTTTAGACGTTAGGGTTCGCAGGGTCCTAGATGACAAAGAAGTGTCAAGTGTTATAGATCTCTACTAAAATTATGAGGTATAATAGTTGTACTCAACCCAATATATCATTGTAACATCCCGCTCTTGCGGGCACATGTTATCGACTTATTCTTTGAGGACACTTGCATGCAAGTGATCTAGTTATAGTACATGATTATGTGTTTCGCTTGTGGATATTTATGATGATGTTAATGATTATGATTTGATGTTATTGATATATGCGTATTCACAGATGCTATTGATGTGTTTTCCCTAAGTGTGTAGGACACTTGACAGATTGGGATGTCGATGGCATCAATGGACCTCCTTGGAATCTAGATTGAGTCAGGGAGTGGATTGTATTGGTTTGAGTATTTCATTCATGCACGTGTGACATATGATCGATTATATTATGATGTTGTGTATGGATCATTGACAATGTTTCGTTGATGGATGCAGGCTGATAATTGCTTGCTAATATGACTTGCATAAGGAGTAAAGGGGCCATGCACATAGACTAGATATTGAGGGAGAGGTGTGGAAGTGTCCCTATCACAGCCTACTAGCACTCTCATCGTGAATCGAATTGTAGGTTAATGATTAACTAGTTTGATAGGTCCACAATGTCGTGAGGGTAGACTGAGATAGTCGCTCACGAGTATTTCTAAGGGGCGTGCAATAAGGCATGATCCTTATTCCTTAGAAGCCCTTAGTCTATCACAAGGTCTCCCGAACGGAGATACGACTCTAGTGGTTGGACAACTATCAAAACCAATCAAAGGAGAGTGGCACCCTTGGAGAACGAAGTGCGTCTTGAAGGGCACGTCACGTAAATAAAATTTGATTCAATAAATCTAGGTGGCCTAGAAAATCTTGAGCTATAATTAACCTTGTAAAATCTTGAGCAGTGTCAGATTAATCAATTAATTAATTAATTAAAGAATTAAATTAGTAATTGTAACCCCAAATGAAAGTCTAATCCTATTCAAAAACTTAAGCCTAAGTCTAAGTTAGTCAAAAGACCAAAACGAAATTATAAATTAAATAATAAGGGGACGAAGTAAATCAATTTAAGAATTTAAGAAAAAATAAATAAACTTAAAGATTGATTTAATAAACTTATGTGCAAGAAATTACCAAATTGGAATTTAAGGTAAGAATGGAATAAAGTTGAAGGGATGTGTACGCATAGAAAGGAATCTAGAGTCTAGTTAACACTAGTCTAACTAAAGAATAATCATATTTTAACTCAACTCAAAGTTAGTAAGGCATCAATCATTAATTGGAAATAGAGGGAATAAAGAGACAACTAGGAGTGATTGAAGGAGAGATTTTAGAAAGGGTGAGGGAAATTAGATTTTATTAAAATAAAATGTGGTTTTACTTGTGCAAATGGGGGAAAGGATGACAAGTGCAAGGTGGAATTAATTCTAAATTATTTAATTAAAAAGTGAATTAATTGTGAAAGTGGGGAGGTGTCATGGGGAAATTCTATAAAACAAATGGCCTTGATAAGGAATGGAACACACTGGTTATGGGTAAAGTTATGCTGCAGAATTTTTGACTTGTTTTACTAGTGAGAGTTGGGATACCCAGCTTGAGAGAGAGCAGTGACTCTACCTTACGAGGCGAGTTCGGAGCTAGAGGATTTATGGTTGTGTGTGTGTGTGGACCCTTTGCGGCTCGGGGGGATAAGGGGGAATAAGAGTACCCCTAGCATTGGTTGGGAGTACCTGATGAAGTCTCAATGATTAGCAAGTGGGAGAAGGAAGGAGGGAATGCCAGTTGCACAATCGTCTCCAAGTTCGTCTTCGTTGTTTGTTGTTACGGTATTTCTTATCTAAGATTGAATGTAATAATTTTGGATTATATATAGATGTAGTTTATTGATGAGGTTGTATGAAATTGATATTAAGTTTTGAGACTTAATGGATGGCTATGGAATTTTATCTCAAAATTATAATTGAAGCCGTTGTATATTTAGTGCATTCTATAATCTTAATTCGAACTGTAATTGGGTAGGCAGTGTAAAATCTAGGCAACGGGCTGACCTCCTGTATGAACATTCCCTTTCCTAAAATTTGGGTTGTGCCTACCTCCCTAGGTCATCGAATATGAGTGTCTCCCTCATCAGACTTGGCAGTGCGACCTTTAGATATTCGAGTTGTTGTTCTTGAAAACGTTTTGGTATTAAATTTATATCAGAATTTGTTCATGGTTAGGTGGTCTCTGAATAATCCTTCTTGAAACAAATTGGTGGAATCTTATCTCTATCAATGCTTCTACACCAACTACCCTCCTTTCCTTGTATTGTTCACCTTTCGATGATACTTGTCTCGCTTAATTCTCTTCATGCATGTCATTCTCTGGAAGGGAATTTGGTAATTATAATTCCCAGTATCGAAGAGATGGGATCATATCACTCATCATTCTTACTTGCCTGGATTTTTTGAAGTTGGAATACACATCGCCTCTCATAAGGAGTGGTCTGCATTTTGGGTCGATCTCACTCAACATTTCTTTACTTCCCTTATTCAACGTTTTTTTTCTTTGACTGGAATACCCAATGTTTTGTAAATTCCTTTTGCTTTTGCATGGAAGACCTCAACAATTCATTAATTACACCTCCCCTATGATTTTCTAGAGATCCCCTACGTTTTTCTTGGGATTTATCTCGCATTTTTGTTCCAACCAACTCACTCAGCGAATTAAATCAACTTTCTTTGCATTTGTTTTTTCACCCAACATACTCAGCGATTTTCCTCATCTTCCTCTGTGATTTTTCATGGAAGTCACTCAGGAATATCTTGGAGCTTGCCCAAACTTTTTTTTTCTCTGCCAGCAAATGCAAATCTCTCTCCCATAGTGATTTTTCCAGTCCTTTTCTCCTCCATAATTTTGTTTCCTTCATGATTGGATGCGCCTCTCCTTGGGAAAATATGCTAATCGATTTATTATTCCTCTCCTATGTTTTCGTGCCTTCTAGCGATTTTAGGGAGTCCCTTCCTGTAGCGAATTACCACATAGCTCTCCACTCCCTGGAGCGCAACAGTCTTCTTTGGGTCCTTCACTACTGGGTGTGAGGGTGCACCAACTCTTAAGACTCTCTATAAGAGTCAACTTTGATTTCTAAGTAAATTTTACCTCAGTACTAAATTATAACGTTAAGCTCTTGTGTTAAATTTTTGTTCTAAAATTTAGTGTTAAATCGCAGTGTAAGTTTTAGTGTTTAATCTTATTTGTAACGCTCATCTGGCACTAATTTTTTAGCTCCTTTATTGCCTTGTGGGTTAACAGTTAGATCCTTACACCTGATATGCATATAGCATCTAATTACTTTCCCTCGTGGTTTAAGTAAAAACCTTGGTCTTCTTACTTTTACTCAGAATTGTTGGTGTAAGTCGCTAGGAAATCTTGCCATGTTACTTATTGATTGTTCTTCTGGTATTCCTATTATAGTGTAACATCCCGCTCTTGCGAGCACATGTTATCAAATTATTCTTTGAGGACACTTGCATGCAAGTGATTCGGTTATAGTCCACGATTATGAATTTCTCTTATGGATCTTTATGATGATGTTGATGATTATTATTTGATGTTATTGATATATGCATATTGACAGATGCTATTGACGATTTTTCCCTAACTGTGCAGGACACTTGACAAATTGGGATGTCGGTGGCATCAATGGACCTCCTTAGACTCGGGATTGAGTCAAGGAGTAGATTGTATTGGTTTGAGTATTTCATTCATGCATATGTGACATATGATCGATTATATTATGATGTTTTTTATGGATCATTGATAGTGTTTCGTTGATGGATGCAGGATGACGATTGCATGATAATATGACTCACATAAGGAGTAAAGGGGCCATTCACATAGACCAAATATTGAGGGAGAGGTGTGGCAGCGTCCTTGTCACATCCTACTAGCACTCTCGTCATGGTTCAAATTGTAGGTTAACGATTACCTAGTTTGAGAGGTCCACGATGTCGTCAGGGAAGACTAGGACAGTCTCTCATGAATATTTCTAAGGGGTGCGTAATAAGGCTGGGTCTATATTTCTTAGAAGCCCTTAGTCTCTCACAAGGTCTCTGGAATGGAGTGTTGACTCCATGGTTTGGACAACTACCAAAACTAGTCAAAGGTGAGTGGCACCCTTGGAGCACAGAGTGCGTCTTGATGGGCATGTCGGGTAATTAAAAATTTGAGTCAAAGGCGAGTGGCACCCTTGGAGCATGGAGTGCGTCTTGAAGGGCACGTCGCATAATTACAATTTTGAGTCAAGGAGAGTGGCACCCTTGGAGCACAGAGTGCGTCTTGAAGGACATGTCGCACAAATAAAACTCGAGTCAATGAATCTAGGTGGCCTAGAAAACCCTGAGCGAATAATTAACCTTGTAAAATCTTGAGCATTGTTGGATCGATCAATTAATTTATTAATTAAGGATTATATTTATTAATCATAATCCCTATAAGATTCTAAGCCTTTGCAGATAAAATTTATTTAAGCCTAAGTCTAAGTTAGTAAGAAGACTAAAATCTAAATTTATAAATTAAATAATGAGGGGATGAAGTAAATCAATTTAAGAAATCAAGGAAAATGAAATAAATCCATAGATTGATTTAATACACATATGTGCAAGTAATTACCAAATTGGAATTTAAGGTAAGAATGGAATAAAGATAAAGGAATGGGTACGCATAGAAATGAATCTAGAGTATAGTTAACATTAGTCTAACTAAGAGAAGATTCATATTTTAACTCAACTCAGATTTAATAAGGCGTCAGACCTTAATTGGAAATAAGGGGAATAAAGAGACAAATAGGAGTGGTTTAAGGAGAGCTTTTAGGAAGAGTGAGGGAAATTGACTTTTATTAAAATAAATTATGGATTTACTTGTGCAACTAAGGGAAATGGTGACAAGTGTATGGGGGAAATAATTCTTAATTACTTATTTAACAAGTGAATTAAATGTGAAAGTGGCAAGGTGTCATTAAGAAAAATCTATAAAACAAATGGCCTAGATGAGAAATGGGTCACACTGGTTACAGGTAAAGTTATGGTTCATAAATTTTGACTGGTTTTACTTGTGAGAGATGGGATACCCAACTTGAGAGAGAGTGGTGGATCTACCTTGCGAGGCGAGCTAGGAGCTAGAGGGTTTATGGTTGTGTGTGTGTGTTTCCCCTTTGAGGATCGGGGGGCTAAGGGGGAAGAAGAGTACCCTTTGCATTGGTTGGGAGGTACAAGTGAAGTCTCAACAGTTAGTAAGCAGGATATCAGAAGGAGCATCATTACAGAAGAACATCTTTGATTTTGGAATTCTTCGTCGTCGGTTACAGTATTTTTATTGAGCTTGTAATTGTAATAGTTAAGTTATAAATTGTAGATAGAATTTTCACAGCTGTATCAGATTTCCTGATATCAAATTGTAAGATTCATTGATAGTCTAACATGATATAAAATGTGACATGCTAGCTATGTTACCATCCCTTGTAAATTAAATTTTCTCGCTACTATCCTTTCCCGATACATTAGGATCTATTTGTATTTGGTTCTAGTGGATGTATTTTTATAAGTGTAGCAATGGCAGATATATTGGTCACAGTATTTATTTTTTTATAAGTAAGTATTTATATAAAAAACCTTTCAGCACCGAAAGTTACAGTATCGCCATGTTTGTCCGAGAACTATAGTTACTAAATTTCCCCAGGGGGAATCCAATTCAACCAGCCTCCCAAGTAAAAAACCATCGGTTTTGATAGTGAGTCAGATAACAAAATTAAGCAACTGGAGTGAAATCACCCCATGGGGAAACTGATTCACCTAGGATTCTAGACCATCTAAGTCTGACATAAGACAATCAAAACATATTTTAACAGAAAATATAGGTGGCAAAATCTAAACAAAACAACCAACATGCCATGTAGTCTGACACCTATGCAACAGTCGTAGCTCATGAAGTGGACATGTTGCATGTCACAGTATCCAAGGTGGGTGCTTGGAGATCTCAAGCTGAGCCTGGTGTTGCGTCATTGATGTAGACCCCCATTCCCTCCAAAGGGTTCCTTGACCTCCTGGTCTTGGATCGTTTGAAATGTTGAGTCGGAGAAACTCCTTGGGTCCCTACGGGCACCCGAAACTACTTTAACCACACACACAAGTCTCTTCTGCAAGTGACCATGGGTTTACCTCTTCGCAATTCAAGCTTCAGGGATATCCCAAATCCTTCTCTCACCTTTTCCTTAAGCATTTGTCTCCGAGATTTTGAACTCTCGCCATGTGTCTCCTCAAACTCGTCGGCCCCACTACGATTTAGACTTCGCAACTTCATGAAACTCTAAGCCTTCCACCTACAAACCTCCGATATTCTGATTCCCAAACTCCTCGATCCATCGCCACGTGCTCTTCCACAACCAACAGTCTGGGTTGAATCACAACTTCAGACTTCACAACTTTCTCTTTCGTCAAGTTCCCAAACTTGTCGAACTCCGAAGTACCAAAACACTCTACAACTATCTTCCTCATAGCTTTACCAGATATAATGGTCTGGAATCATTCACCTTTCTTCGAGAACAAATATCTCATTCACTGAATTTCAGTGAAGACCTCAGGGACTTCTTCCCTCAAAAATTTTTGCCTCTCTCCCTCCTGATATTTCCTTCTTCAATTTCCTTTGTTCCTCAGAACAATCTCTTCGACACTTAGTCAAGATTTAAATCTATTCACACCTTGCAACATATCTTCCTCCACAGTTGACTTCTCCTTGTGCATGGCTTCACACTCCTTGTGACTATTCTCCAACCACTTTTGTCTCCTGTGACTGAAATCATGCTATTTCTCCTGAGATTTCGAGTCTGAAAACTCTCTCACACACTCCTTGCATAAATATAAGTTTCACTATCTCTACTAAGATTTCGATTCAAAACAGACTCAGTCATGCACTCCTTGGGGACACTATGTACTCACTCAATGAGAATAAATGATTGAAACTTATCTACCCCTCACAGTGACTCATACATTCAACAAAGAAAATGTGGTCATGGATTCAAGAACTAGAAATAATAGAGTATTGAAAAATAACATAAATTCTACCATTCATTTAGATAGATACATAACAATACACATTTGGAACTATATCCCTCTACTATATTCATTCAACTGAAACTTACATACATTCATACAACATTCCTTTGTATCCCCAACTCTCATCTTAAAATGGAAATCTACACATTAGATTCAGCCGTAGCAACAATCAACAACAACCAACTTACATCCCTTCCAAAATACAACCTCTACTTTGCAACAATACAAATATTTATACAAGAGGTCTCAACGATCTTCCCTCGCAAGCTAAACTAGTGGTGTCAAATCACCATTCAAAATGCTTGTCTAATGGGAAAATTACAATGATGGAAATTTGCTCCAAATCGGATGCAGATCCCTCCTACCATCAACCATTTAATGGCGACCTTATATCTAGCTTGTGAGAATGCAAAACTTGGCTCTTCTAGCTTGTCACCACTAATTCCTGGATCATGCCTTTAATTCTCGAGGCATAATGAGAGGGTGGTGCCTCTCCCTTCTTTGAATGCACATCACGTGTGTTAATCGACTGGTGCATGCTGAGGTGGAGCCATGCTCCTGCATCATACTCCACATCTACAAAAATCATGAGATCCTTCTCATGAGCTTTACAACGTGGTTGAAATCCTCCTGGATCCCAACCTTTCTCTTGGAGCTTTCTCTCTCATCCTCTGCTTCTGCTCCTTCATCATCATCACTACTCGTGAAGGTTTCCTGTTACCCAACTTCCTTGTGTTGACCAATTCTTCTACCGACTCCAACATCAACTTCCTTATCTCCTCAACTGCTTCGTCCAGCTACTCCATCGACTGGATATCCTTTTGTAGACTAGCTTGCTACACTTCTTCCTTGTCCATGGGAAAATCATATTGATCTCCCAAGTTGTCTTCTCCATCCCCTGTGGCATTAAATTTCAACTCTACTATAGCTTCCACCCCTGCAGACTTCTCACCACTAAGTTGCTGCTCAACTACCACTTCTCCTAACAAATTGAATCTTGTTTGTTCTTCGGTTGGTTCAATTCCAGCTTCCTCTAGCTGCAACTTGTGTTGGTGTGTCTCCTCTGGCATGGCTATCTAATGGAAGCCACCTTCTGGTTCTAAAATGTCTAACCAATCCTCTAGTGTCTTCAACTCTAATTCCCACCGAGTGAGAAACTCAACTAGGCATTCTCCTTATGTTGGGATAGAATTCAGTATCTGTTCCTTCTCCATGACAGTCTCAGATTGTTGTCTTCCCGTCACATTTGCAACATATGTACTAGCCTCTCCTCGGTCACTTGGTAGGAATATATTGACTCGTCCAATGATCATAAAGGTCCTCTGGTCCTTCTCTTAGATTGTGGAAGTTTTCAACTTCTCATTGTCTTCATTCACACGGTTCACGGTTTTGTGCGAATCTCCATCTGCGTGAGGTATTTCTTCTGCCTCCTCCTCATCTTTCAACATCCTCTGACGTGAACTCTCAGTTGATGTCATTCCTCCTCCCTTGCCCACTTGAAAATATATGATGTCTCCTCTTCCCACCTGGCAGTCTACGAGGTCCACTGATCCCTTCTCATTTCCCACCTAGAAACATATGATACCTTTCCCATACCTCTTTCCCTCATCACTGAGATTTTCAGCATACCTTAGCCACCTTTTTAACATTTTTTTTTTCCCTCTGGCCAACAACTTCTGAAGAGTCCATTTAGCTATCCTCTTCAAATTCTATTCATACCTCAAGCATACCTTTTCCTCATGATGCATCTTGAATGCAAGCTTCTCCAGTTGTGCTCAAATTTCGCAGAGCACCTTGTCCATCTCCACTTTTCTCTTCTACGGGAAGACTCTCCCTTGACCGTGCTCATGAATTCCAATGGCCATATTCACCCTCTACCTTCCCTACTAGCAATTTTTTTGTTCACTCTGCAATTGAGAGCATCTTCAGCTTCTCCTTCGCCTGAAATCTATAGACGAAAATTGGGCTCTGATACCATTCTGACGCAGACCCCCCTTCCCTCCAATGGGATGCTTGACCTCCCGGTCTTGGATAATTTGAAATGTCGAGTCAGAGAGACTCCTTGGGTCCCTACGATCACTTGAAACTACTTTATCCACACACACACCTCTCTTCCGCAAGTGACCACGACTATGCCCATGGGTTTTCCTCTTCGCGGTTTGGGCTTCGGGGATATCCTAAATCCTTCTCTCACCTTTTCCTGAAGCATTTGCCTCTGAGATTTCAAACTCTCTACACGTGTCTCCTCAAACTCATCGGCCCCACTACGATTCAGAATTCGCAACTTCACGAAATTGTAAGCCTTTCGACCGCAAACCTTCGATCTTCTGATTCCCTAACTCCTTGATCTATCACCATGTGCTCTTCTGTGAGCAATGGTCGGGATTAAATCGTGACTTTGGACTTCGCAACTTCCTCTTTAGTCAAGTTCCCAAACTTGCCAAACTCCGAAGTAACAAAACACTCTACAACTATCTTCCTCGTATCTCAACCAGATCTAACGGTCTAGAATCATTCGCCTTCCTTCGAGAAAGAATCTCTCGTTCACTTAATTTCAGTGAAGACCTCAGGGAATTCTTCCCTCAAAAATTTCCATGCGCTCTCCCTCCTGAGCTTTCCTTCTTTGATTTCCTTTGTTCCTCGGAACAATGTCTTTGACGCTTAGTCGATATTTCAATCTGTGCACACCTTGCAACAGATCTTCCTCCACACTTTACTTCTCCTTGTGTATGTCTTCACACTCCATGTGATTGTTCTCCAACCTCTTTCATCTCCTGTGACTGAAATCACGTTATTTCTCCTGAGCTTTCGATTCTGAAAACTCTTTCACGCACTCTTTACAGACGTCGATGCACTCCTTACATACATATAAGTTTCACTATCTCTTCTGAGCTTTCGATTCGAAACAGAGTCGGTAACACACTCCTTGTAGACACTATGCACACCTTGCACTCGCTCAATGAGAAGAAATGATTGAAACTTATCTACCCCTCACTGTGACTCATACATTCAACAAAGAAAATGTGGTCTTGGATTCAAGAACCAGAAATAACAGAGTATTGAAAAACAACAGAAACTCTACCATTCATTTAGATAGATACATAACAATACACATTTGGAACAATATCCCTCTGTTATATTCATTCAACTAAAACTTACATACATTCATACAAAATTCCTCTATATCCCCATCTCTCGGCTTAAAATGGAAATCTACACATTAGATTCAGCCGCAACAACAATCAACAACAACCAACTTGCAACCCTTCCAAAATCCAACCTTTACTTTGCAACAAAAAAAAGATTTTTACAAGAGGGGCTCGACGAGCTTCCCTCGCAAGATAAACTAGTGGTGTCAAATCACCATTCAAAACGCTTGTCTAATGGGAAAATTACAATGATGGAAATCTTCTCCAAATCAAATGCAGATCCCTCCTACCGTCAACCATTTAATGGTGACCTTATCTCCATCTTGTGCGAATGCACAACTTGGCTCTTCCATCTTGTCATCATTAATGCCTGGATCATGCCTTTGATTCTTAAGGAAAAATGAGAGGGTGACGCCTCTCCCTTCCTTGAATTCACAACACGCGTGTTAATCGATTGGCACGTGTTGAGGTGGATCGATGCTCCTGCATCAATCGTCCACTATAGAATTCCCTAGGAGGTCGAACCACTCAACTCTACAAGCCCATGGCGAGGAGAGAGGCGGGAGGCCACTGTGGCTCTGAGTGGTAATACCAGAAGAGGAGGGTGAGGAGGGCGATGAGCTATGTGAGGGTGCGGGAGCCAACTGAGGCTGAATTTCCATGCGTGGCCGGTTTTTGTACCAAAATTGAGCCGTGCTTGGATTTTCCTCGCAGTCTAGGCATGGTCGGAGCTGGGCAAAGGTGAGAAGGCACAAGGAAATGGTGAAAGTGTCTGGTGAGCACCAGAGGAGGGTGCAGACCACAAGATGGATCTGGTAAGAATGGATAAGGATGAAGAAAGCATCGGTGAGATCCATGGTATGAATACCGTTGGAGAGGGAGGACGCACATGCGTAGAGGTGACCAGAGTAATGGCGGTTCAATCGATGAGATGAGAGGGAAGACCAAAGCGCACTTGGAGTGTTAATGGCGCTCTGGTTGGATTGAAGTGGTTTTAAGTTCATGGTGTGGGATGGGGGGAGGGGCATGCACTAGTCACGTGGATGGTATCATGCTGGCAGGTGCCATCCCCTTCCTCATGACACATGTCTCTCACTAGCACCCCATCCGGGGTATTGGTCACAATATTTAGTTACTTAAATATTACGAATTATCGTTAAACGAAGTTTCAAATTAGGGAGAATATGTAACTTTCGATTGAATTCTAGTATTACGACCGCGTACACCACATATATTTTTGGCAAATCATTTTCATCCTTGACGAGATCCCTTTCTCTTCTGTTGGTCGAATAGATAGAAACATATAGGAAATAAACAATTTATTTGACCCACTTTGTTAACTATCTAGAGGCTTCTCGTTTTCATATTTCTCATTCGTTGTCATTAGGAAAACTCCAACTCTGAATTTATTTTAGGACCTATAGAGTCTTAAAATATTTACCATTGTATAGATTTTGATTAAGTGGCTTGCAATCTAGTTTTTCCATTGTGTTTTTACTTCAGATTTCTTTTTTCTTCGTTTCAATCTTATATAATGTAAATAAGCCATACATCGGGCAAGAAAAGGCATTACGTATGGAACAGATAAATCAATTGCTCGTATTAAGACTAGGATAAAAACAACTCTAAAGAACTTCCTTATTGTCATTATCAGTCTGGAAATAAAAAATAGAAATGGAAGAAAACCATTTTTATAAAGAATGGGGTTATTGGGTGTGCCATTCCCCTTTGTTCTTCCTCTTGAACGAACTCGGGCTTTCCTGGTGCACCCTTCCACTTCTCTTTTCCTTGGATTTGAGTGGCTAAGAGTGCTCCATGCGCCATCATTTCTCTGCATTTTTGTATATAAGAACTGCCCTACGTGTTGAGGAATCCCATGCGAATTTTACCCTCATTTCTCTTTGTTTTAGTATATAAGAATTGCCCTGCGTGTTGAGTAATCCCTTGCGAATTTTACCTTATTTTCTCTGTGTTATTGTACATAAGAGGAATCTCTTGTGATTTTACCCTCCCTTCTCTGCTTGATATCTGCTCAGAAATTTGGGATATCGAATCATAGTTTTAGGAGTTGGTCGTTTGCCGTATTGTCTGCTACCACCCTCGAATTTGGTCAGAGTAATAGTTAAGGGGATATTGTCACGGATCCTCATGTGAAAAAGGCGCACATTACTCCATCATTTAGATTCCTATTTTTAACTAGTCAACTCTTGACTCCAACCTAACTTCCACACAAGCATTCTGTTTTTTCCCAAAAATGATTTGCAAGAATGAAATGAAAATCTCAAATGTTATTTATGTAATTTCAGGGTAATGGGTTCTCCACTAGCTTAACTTGCACAATCCAACTGTCAATTAATTCGTAGTAGGGAATCGAGATATTTGGTGGTTTCCTTTTATATCCCTTCAATAGATGTGCTTATGGTAGTGGAATTCCCGATGTCATCGATATGATTTTATTTCTCTAGTTCTTTTACATGGGTGTTAAGCTTTTGATTTCTTGGTGTAGTGCTCCTTATGATTGGTATCCCTTGTTAAATTTTAAATGGATAGGTAGTTGACCCTAGAATTTCTTTTTACTTATCTCAATAATTGATCCTTTAAATATTTAAAGGGATATGCACATAGTTGAAGCATTATCAGTCCACCAGTTGATGAAGTTAGTTCATGAAGTTAGTTCTTGGTGTAAGAATCTTTATAGGTTAATCTATGAAGTTTGTATCTTTCTTACACATGGTTGACTTGGTTTTTTTTCTTATAGTTCCTTTACCTAGTTACTTGAGTAACTTGAATCCTTACATAGAGTCGTTAAGACTAGATTACTCATGCGCCATGAAAATAAAGTTGTTGATTACTCGCGCGCCTTGAAATTAACGTTGATGCATGATTAATTAAGTGATTAGATTACTCGTGCACCATGAATTTAATGTGATGTATGATTGGTATGTAAATTGTTTACTTTGCGCCATGAAACAAAATTGATGAATTCTCTTGCGCCATGAATTTAATGTGATGTATAATTGGTATGTAAATTGCTTACTTTGCGCCATAAAACAAAATTGATGAATTCTCTTGTGCCATGAATTTAATGTGGTGTATGATTGGTCTGTAAATTGCTTACCTTGTGCCATGAATCAAAATTGATGAATTCTCTTGCACCATTAAAAATAAAATCGATGATTACCTTTGCACCATGGAATATGATGATGATTAAGTAATTAGATTGCCTTGCACTATGGAATAGTGATGATGTATAATGACTAAGTTATTATATTATTTGTGTGCATTGAATAATGTTGATGTATGTTTAATTAAGTGATTAGAATACTCTTGCACCATGAATAATTAATTATTAAGATCGATTGATTGATCTAGTTGTTGTTAGCTCGAATGGATTAGCGTAATTTACACACCTCCTTGTTCCTCATAACAGTCGCCGGCCATGAGACCTTAAATGGTCAAAATCAATCAGATGAATCCTAGGATTGAGCCTTGATTATTTTTCCTGTAGGTCCTAACCATGCAGGATAGGTTGGGCAGGTAGTTATTTTAATGTTCAGTGACATGATTGATCTTTATGTATTTTTTGTTTAGGTTGATTTTGATGTATAGAATTGTGCAACTATA